>APFE030769795.1:49199-77418 GCA_000404065.3 Pinus taeda | reverse complement strand
TTAAAATAAAAATAGAAATAGTATTTATTCATAAAATTTGCAAAAGGGGATTAACTCTTTATTTTAAAGTTAAAAGGAAATTAATAACTTCTCAGGAGTAATTTTATATTAATTTTTTTAGGAAAAAATCGTAATTTTATTCAACCTGAAAACCAAGAACAAAATTACACATGCTTGAAAGCATTCAATCATATCGGCCTTGAAGTTGATATACAAAAAAGGAACAAATAAAAATTCATCATTTTACGAGACTAATTGGGATAAAAATCACTTAGCTTCCCATTTTTCCTTTCTTTTTCTCCACCTTCCACCACACTCCTTGATTAGATGCAATTACTACTATTGCTAGCTGATTGCTATTTGTTTGTCGGGGGGTCTCTTTGTTTTAGTCCGAACACTCAGATACATGAGATCTCTTTATGCCACCTGAGTCCTTTTCCATGGGCATCTCCACTTTCTGTTGCTCTAGTACTATGATCTTTGTTGATTCAGTAGCCTTATGAGTTGTAATTGTTGATATGGGTTTGTCCCCTTCACCATCATATCATTTTATTTGATGCCAGAATGAGTCTGTGGCTCTGAGTTTCGTTGATTTTTTTCATCCTCTTCTTTTGCATCTTCTGAATTGTCAAGAAACTACCACCCCCTTTGCTTAGGGGCTTACCTCTTCTTTTTATATGCATTTTTGCTTGTGGGCAAGAATTCTGCAAATGACTTGTTTGGAAGGAGGGTCAACATCAGAAAGTCGTATTCTCATAGTCTAACACCTATGTCCACCAGAAGTTATCATGCTTTATAAGGAGACATTTAGGAAGACCTTTGCTAAGGTCGATCCCTACACAAATCTTGACAAAAGTAAAAAAACCTTTTGAGGTTCTATGCAGGTCCATTTTTTTGAATTTACCCAAGATGTTTTTGATATCTTGCAAAAACTGATGGTGCCAAAAATGAGGGGGGAGGTTTGGAAGTCTCACCCAAACCGACATTATTGTTACCACCTTGTTTATTGCATCAAACCCAGGGAACCATGGGGTAACAAAGCGCCCTATGTCTTTTTGTATGTTATGTTTCTATCGTTGAATAGATTAATACATAATGTGTATATATGGGTAGAAGCTTTAGAACTTCCTGGAGGCTATTGGGTGATTCAGTTGTTTTTAAGAAGTGTAATATTAAACATGATAGCACAACGTACAAAACAATAGTTGTTTCTTCATTCTAATAACTTCTTTGATAGTCACTTTAATAAATTATATGTAATATATTCTCCTAATTTATGTGTAATAATGTTCTATAGAAATCAATCTTCAAATAGATCTAGGATGGTAAGTTTATAGATGAATAAACTTAACTATGAAAGTGAGCTTGGGTGAGGGAAGGAGGTGGGAAAAGCATTAGGTAAAATTTAATTATTACATTTTATCTAGTATTTATGCCTGCCTTCATCTGCTTTTTACTAGCTTGTGAGAAATATTGGGTAAAATATAATACTATATATTATATTTTTACCCAATATTTCCCATCAATTGGTCCACTTTTTATTGTAAATTTTCTTTATATTTGAAGTTTAAAAGTAAACAAACTCAACTATAAAATTAGCAGGGGTGAAAGGAAATATTGAGTAAAATGTAATATTTAGGTTGGGGTGTGATGGAAAATATTAGGTAAAATGTAATAATATTATATTTTAATTAGTAATTCTCCCCACGGCTCATCACTTTTTACTGCGTGGGAGTAGTAATAAATATTTGGTAAAATATAATACTATAATAATATTATATTGTGTCCAAAATTTCCTCTCACCTCACCCACTTTTTATTTAAAAAAGTATTTATATTTGAGGTTTATAACTAAACTTAACTCCTTTGCAAACATTTGATCCCAGTATAGTAGAGATATTGTAATGTTTAACATTTTGACTAGGTCAAAATAAAATAAACAAAATAAATAAAATAAATTAATAATTATATTTATAATTAATAATGAATAATTAAACATCCAACTCATCTCCGGATCTACTAAGCGCTGAGAGGGATCAACTTTCTTGAGATGCAAACCTATTTTAAACTAAAAAGAGATTTGATCCCTCTGGGTGCTTGGTAGATCCAAATTTAAGATGGATCTTAAGTATGGTTAGCATTTGCGTGATTATGCAGTTAAACCATATAAGACTATAACACATAAATTGATAAGAAGGTTTTCGTTAATCACAAGAGAAATACCATTGCACATCTAAAATTAATTATTATTCAATCTCATTTGTTTTCCATACAAGTAGTCTTGTTAAGTGATGGGGCCAAAGTTGTTGAACTCCTCATCTTGAATTTAATTTATCAATCCAAAGATGTGCTTCCTTGAAGAAGTATTATGCGTTATATGCACCAATATAATAATGCACAAATACAATAATACAATTTGACTTATAAATTTAATGAATGATGTGTAACTTAATGTTGGCTTGAATATTTGTTTAGCTTCTCCCTCCAAAAATTCTACTCATAAACTTTACTTCCTCTTCTTATGAGAAGCACCTAAGAAGAAGAAAAAAAACTCATGTAAAGAAGGGGAGACTATAGGGTTACTTAGTTGACTACTACGTGATTGATTCAACAATGGTTTTAACAATTAGTGTGGTAATGTGTCCTAAAATCAACATCCTCTCCAACATCTTGCACCTTAACCAACCACAATAACTTATTCAAAAGATGCATGTCTAGATGTTCCAACTTTTACCATTATATTATTTTTCATAAGTATTGATGCTTTTAGAGTGGAAAAATTGGAGTAAGTAACTTACACTAAGAGAAATTTCCAACAGTGCAAGAATTATGTCAATCATAGTTCATATGCATAAGTTTTGACTCTTAGAAGTTGACCTACTTTGTTGACCACCATGGTACGATAGAATGACATGCTAGCCCCCATTATTGATGTAATTTAGATTATCCATATGTGAAATTTCAAGAAGACTCTAGAAGGGCCAAGATCACTGATCCAAAATGGATTCAAGAACTCTCTAAGTCTTCAAAAACCGTTTGAAAGATCAAAACTATCGCATAAGGAAAACCTAAGGAAAAGTCGGATTACACTATCAGGAGGCAAAAACATAAATAAAACGTGAAAAATAAGCTTATCGGTGGTCAACGCAACTTTAAATCAGAGTCGTCGGATCTGGCCGATCAACGGTCCAGATCTGACTGGTGAATCGCAATTGGCAGATATCGGTGCAGATACTGTGGAACTTGTGATGGCGATCGGTGGAGTCAACGAGGACCGTTGATCAAGCGCGCAGATCGACGGCCCATTCCTGCTGCTCTATGTACACCTCTTCCTCAATCTTGCCATTGAGGAATGCAGTCTTCTCATCCATCTAATGGATCTTCCAACCCATCTATGCTGATAGTGCCGATCTGATAGATGAGTACCTTGCTGCAGGAGCAAAAGTCTCATCATAGTCGATCCCCTCAACCTGTGAGAAACCACGGGCAACAAACCTTGCCTTATGTTTCTCCACACTACCATCAACAACATGCTTTACCTTGTAAAGCCAAAGGGAACTCACAACTGACTTGTTCTCTAGTCTTGGAACCACATCCTAAACACTGTTCCGAACTATGGAGTCATATTCCTCCACCATAGCATCAACCCAAAATGGCTGCTGCACTGCTTCCTCAAAGGAAGATGGTTCGGTCTCTACACATTCCCCAACAAGGGCCATGTAACCAGTGTACCGTTCAAGTGACCTCTTTTGTTTGCACTGAGAAGATGGTTCTCCCACATTCTCTCTCGCATCCGACAACAATTTGTTAGCTTTTGTCGTGTGCTTCCGCCCATCTCTGGAAGACTCTGCATGAGTGGATGTCTCCACTCCTAAAACCTCTGCATGCAACTGCTCTGCATCAATTTGAGGTTCCTCCTCTTTAGGAACTAAGAGTTCCTCCTCTTCCTGCATCTTGAGTTCCCTCTCAAGGGAAACTCGCATGGCCTTCAGCTCATTGAACTTAAGATCTCTGCAAACCACTATCCTCTGACTGGTAGGGAAATACACCCGATAGTTGTGGGGAGTATCAGTGTACCCCACAAGTATCCCCAACTCTGTTGTCAGGTCTAGCTTCTTTCGGGCATCCTTGGTTACATGGCAATAAACTGATGAGCCAAAGATCCTGAAGTAACTCACATCTGGTCTCTTCCCGGGGAAAGCTTCCTCTGGTGTCTTCATCCCAAGTATGTGATGCAGGCTTCTATTCTGCAAGTAAGCCACTGTGTTGCATGCTTTAGCCCACAAATGAAGTGGTAGGCCTTGGTCATGCAACATCGCCTGAGATGCTCCCACAATCGTTTTGTTCTTCCTTTCGGCCACCCCATTTTGCTATGGGTTATGGGGTGCCGTCAACTCCCGTTTAATTTCTTTTGTAGCACAAAAGTCCTTAAACTCTTAATAGACATACTCTCCACCATTGTCACTTCTTCTTTCCTGATTCTTTCTCAACTAAGGCTTTGAACTCACAAAACCTTGAGAAGGCTTGATCCTTCTTCTGCATGAAATAGATCCAGCATCTACGAGAAAAATCATCAATGAAAATCACATAGTACCTTCGTTTAGCGGTGGAGGCTGTCGAGAATGGTCCACATACATCTGTATGAACTCGCTCCAAGATTGCTTTAGCTCTATTGTCTCGATCATGGAAGGAAGATTTTGCATACTTACCCAAGGTACAACCTTTGCATGTGTCCACTTGCTCAAGTTTACCTTTGGGAAGTCCTGTAGAAATCTGTTGCATTATCTTCAAGGCCCCATGATGCAAGTGGCCCAACCTTCTATGCCATAACTTGCCAATATCTTGGCTTTGTACCAATTCTGCTTTGGAACTTAATACAGAACAATCATCTACCTCCACCTTGTAGAGATTCTTCACTCGAATCCCAATCCTCTTGGTCTGACCCATGGCTATGTGTCTCAGGAACGCGTTTCCTTTACTGAAGACTACATCATAACCTTTGTCTTCCAACATCATGACCGATACCAAGTTTTTCTTCAGTCTAGGAACATACTTTACATAAGTCAGCATGAGAGGAGCTCCATGCTCCCTCTGAAACACAACCGTACCTTCACCTGAAACATGGTACTTTTCATCATCGCCCATCTCTATGCGCATCTGGAGGTATTTCTCCTCCAAGGTATTGAATAAACTCTTATCACCGATCATGTGGAATGGGGCTCCACTGTACAGGTACCAAACACAACCCACCATCTATGAAACCATGCATGTGATGAGGGTAAAATCCAATTCGAATTGTGAGGCCAGTGCCTCACCATCTGATCCTTTCGAGGATCCCTTCTTGGATTTATTCAATGGACAATTAGTTGCATAATGGCCCACCTCATGACAATTAAAGCATCACACTTTAGATTTGTCAATCTTCTTCCCACCATGGGAAGAACTTGATTTGGAATGGGAAGCCTTCCCTTTCCCTTTTCGCGCCTTACTTGCTAAGGCTAGATTTTCTTCATCATCATGCTTAGATGAATAACCATCTCTGGCGCTTCTCCTGATCTCCCCCTGCATTAGATCTGGCCACAGTCGTTTCAAATCTAGTAGTTTTTCTCTTCCATTCAATGAGTCCTGGTAGCTATGCCAACTCTTAGGAAGACCGAGGAGAGCAAGACTCACCATGTCATCATCGGCTGTCATGATTCCTACATTTCTAAGCTCATCTCTGCAGGTGGTGAGCTTGTTTAGATATGTAGAGATCGTGTCACCCTTTTCACACTTGATTTTCCGAAGCTTGTCCTTCAGCGCCCGCTTCCTCTGGTCGCTGTTAATATGATATAGATCCTTCAATATATTCCACATTAAAAACGAAGTCTCTTCCCATGGAGACTCGAGACAAATACGATCTCGAACTCCCTCCAGAAGAATCCTCCTTGCTCTCGCCACACATTTCTTCCATTCTACCAATTCTTGGGCATTAGCTATTGCTAGCATGGGGACTTTTTAATCAATGAAGTCCTTCAAACCGTTGCCTTCTAATACTGCTTCCATGCGATCCTTCCATGCTATGTAATTTGAGCTGCCATCCAGGGCATACTCGAGTCTCAAGCCATTGAATGCCATTGGTGAACTTTGAGATGTGATAAGAAATCAATTTTGTACCTACAGTCAAGAACTTCAAACTTCAAACTTCTCCCTTATTTGTATACTATTCTCCACTTTGATCACCTTTGCTTCGATACCATGTAGAAATTCTCACTGTAGATTAAACTGATTATGCAATGTACTAAAGCAAAATACTTAATCTACTTCTACAATCAAAATTGCGGAAGCTTAATCAATTTGAGCAAGATCAAATAGAAAATATATAATAGAGAAGACGATTCAATCACACATGAAACGCAGAAGAATACTCTGGGGAAAGCCTCAGCTAAAAACCCTGCTATTTGCATTATCATAGAAGTGGAAATATCTCAAGATTACACAAAGCTTTAGCTCACAAGCTATCCAGCTCTCAGTACAATCCCTCACTGCTGCTCATAGAAAAAATAAACAACACATATGCCTTCCTTCAGTCCTCCAAGCCTCCTGTTTCCTTGCACGGTTTCTCCTGGGTCCTCTAGTTGCCACCTGTGCGATTCTCACCTCACACACTGCTCTGACCTCTTTAGTAATTACACAATCCTCAAGGAATGAATTCCTTCTGCATGCAAGAGATATTCAGATGGTAATATTCTAGCAACTGATAGTACACTGTCCCTACATTTAATCTCAACTGGGTCTTTTTCTGAACTAACATGCATGAATTATTTATGAGAGAATATTCAGTTATCTGGAGAACACTAGTTGCATGCATTAACTGACTGAACCCACAATTAGTTCCACAAAATATTTGGAACTAATTTAACTGGACTTAACTTAGTTAACTGAGCTAACTAATTACACTCAAATATAACTCATCCTTATCTCTTTAATTAAGCGATAACTTCCTCAATCAAAGGGATAACTGTTGCATGACTTCACAAAGATTTCATGTTTGAACTTTTCCAACTAATTAACTCAAGATGAATTAATTATTTTTCAAATAGCTGGTGAGACTAAATTTGAATTTTAATTCACAATTTTAATTCAAGGACAAATTAAAATTAGAATATATCCTGAAATGCTATCTATAGAATTTTATTTATAGCATGTCTATTTTTAGCATTTCTTGTTGCTAATTTCAACAATAAGATCCCATTTGCCAGGGAGGTCTTCTAACCTTTCATGAAATGGGTCCCTTACCGTACTTCTTCCACATTTATCTAAAGCAAATAACACAATATTAACCCCCCCAGATAACAATGTTAACATGCGAGAGTTCGTCCTTAAAATTAATGAGGGAGTTCCAAAATTATCCCTTGTCACTTTATAAAATAGGGGCATATATATTTATTGCCGAAATTATTTGTTTTATGTTTTTGTCTTCGAGCTTGACCACCAACTAGAACTTTGTTTTGGAGCAGCATTTTAACTCAAAATGAGATTCGAGCCAAAAAGTCCCTATAACTCTAGAGGCATCATTGGAGCTCTGTGCAACACTAGGGCTATTTTTCATAAACTTCCTTGACATGGATAATATTTCTTCCTCAACTAATTTGGTTTCTTGTAAAAACAAAATTTACGTATTTTCTCTTCTAACTAAATCTTTCACAAGCTAGCATTTAAGAGGGTTTCCCATTCCCTGAATATTCCATGAGACAAATTTCATCTAAACTTAGAAGGGATAGGCTTACCTCCTCCAACTTTCGCACTTCCATGTTATTTGTTTCTCACATTATTTAGTATTTTTGTTAATTGAGTTTGGTTTCCTTGCTTAATTTTCCATTGCACATCAGCTTCCTGCACTTCTTTTTTTGATGGTTTTAGACTCTTTTTGTGATTCTCTAACTCTTGACTAGAGGAATCACTTTTGCAAACATTTTTTTTGCACTTCTCGTTAGCATTTTGCTCGCTTCCTCATTTGCCTCGAGTGATTGTGGAGACACATTTTCTGCTTCGTTCTACCTCCGACCAGATGGACGAGTGGAAATAATATGACATGGATTGGGTTGAATGACTTTATTATTGAAAGCTTCCATCTTTGAAATGCATTCAATGGTCTCTTCTTCTTGTCCTACAAGCAATTCTTCCTCTTCTTCGACCATGTCTTCCTCATGTCTTAGAGCTTCTCCATCAGCGTTTGGATCCTCCTGAGCATTACATCTTATGAAATCAAGTCAAAGTGGTTGGCCAAGGAGGAAGCACCATGCTAAGCTACATGTTTAGAGTTCTTAAACTCACCTTTCCCTCAATTAACACCTCTCTTTTGAGTGTGCCATTCCTGTGCCGAGTTCCCTCTTTCCCCATTTCCAACTTGGGGATTTTTTGGAATCACGTGCAAAGTGCCCATAATCATGGAAATGTTTACATTTAAATGGGAGTTGTTCATAGTCCAAAGATTGAACATGCTTCCAACCATCTTGGGTCAAAACAGTCTCAGAAGGGAGGCCCTTTTATAAGTATACCTCTAAGCAGATTTTACCACAAGAAAACTACTAATCTTTTGGCTCTTCTTGATCAAGATATCTCCTTACTCCATTTCCAATAACTTTCAGACACTCATCGCTCGTGCAGGATAAGGGAATCCGAGATAACTTAACCCATACTGGCACTACTATGGGGATGTCCTCAACTGGATTGAAGTCTAGGGACTAAGCATTCAAATACATTCCCCTTGCACCAAAAAATGTGGCCCATTCCTGAAAAGAATGTCTCTGTCCTCCTTACATTCAAAGAGTAAGAGAAAAAAACCATTTCCAATAGCAAAAACTCCAATATTTCCTTTCATGATGGGTTTCTAAGGTTTTTAGCCCATTGTTGAACAGATCTGGGTGAGGGCCACATGCCCATGAACTTTCTTACCGAATCTATTTTCGAATATGTTAAGAAGGTCCTCTTAAAGCCCATGGGGAGTGCTACTTGACGAGACACCTTCAACTTTCTTGACGAACCTATATTGTTGCTCTTTCGGTCTTGGGTTGGATTTTAGCTTCTAAGTCAGATCATGAAAAGTTGCAGACTCATTGCCATGCCCAGGCTCGTCGCTATGATTAGTCAACGTAGTTTCAACAGGGTTTCAGGTTTTAAAATCTCAGGTTCGCACAAAGTTGAAAAGCTTCAAAGTTTTTTAGCATAAGGTCCTATTGTGACCATCAACAACCCCCCCTTTGTATTAGTGTTAGCAGTAACATTAATAAATGGGGACCCTTCCAATAAATCAAATCTTAGCATTTAATGTTGCCTTTTCTTTTTAGAATAAAACAAGATATCAAGATAGGACTTGCTAAACATGTAGATTTACATTTTTATACTCCAAGCGCATGAAACATCACAAACCATGAGTTACCTTATAAAAAGCGCTATATGACCACAAGACCTAAGGAAAAAAATTTATAAGCGGAAAGTCTCGAATCTTAAGAAAAGCTTTGTAAAAACCCTCTTTTAAATGATATTATCACATCGCAAAAGATCATAGCAGGCATCTCTTATGAGAGTAACTCCTCAAAAATGTGATGCACGAGAATGCAAGATCACAAAGTATTACAACCTCATCGCATCACAAATTTCAAATCTGCGATGCTACATTATGTAAAATACCCAATATTGCAAAATACGATAAGTCTCTCTCAAATCACATATTGTAGCCGCCCGTTGAAACAATTGTTTTTAACGATAAGAGATTCTATGCTATTGCGATCTGCGATATTGCATAGCAAATCACAAAATCGCTTTTATCGCAGATCTAAGGGCTCAAAGTTCTATAAAAGTACTTTCTGTCGTTCGATGCAAAATTATGAATATTAAATTTTAACTTAACGGTCCGCTACTGGTCATTTATTAAAAAATGGTACGGATCAAGGTAAAGGACCATTTCACGCAAGGTGACATCTTTGATATGATTTTAGAATTAAAGCTTTCCCATCACCTTATTTTTGTCTTTCTATTGATATTTCTTGTATTCATTATCATCCTTATCATATCCTTGCTCTCTGCTTGCAATTTTTAGGAAGAGTACGCAGAGCATAATACACAACGATATGGGAAAGAAAGGCAAAGCACCGACATCTGAGAAAACATAAATGATTCCATTATTCACAGACACCACTTGTACTAAGGATGTAGGGATATCTACTTGGGAAGCCATGTACAAATTGTTAGAAGAGGAAAACCCGAGAATTATGAAGGTTATAGTTACAGCAGATGGACGCGACTCTTCTGAAGCATCCCTAACTGAGCTTGCATGCTTGTTCCTACATCGTATTGCTGCGAGGCCGAAGATACGCCCCTACACGTATATGGTGAAATTGATTATAGATCATGCAGACATATTTGATAGAGAGTTCAAGACGACCAATCAACAAGTCATGGGGTCATTCTCCCAAAATAATCTGAGACACATGTATCACTTTCCAGAGCCCCGGGCTAGTTACAACAAGCAGTTTGTAGAGAAGTTTGCCAAGGAGAACGAAGACATGGAAGAATGAAAAAAGCACTGGTCAAACAACGAGGAAAGATTAAAGAAGGATAAAAATGGTATGTATGCCACTGGCTCTCTTTCTTCTCCTTACTGTTTTACTGCTGCAATTTTGTGTAGACTGTTTGGGAGGCCAGATATCAATAAGTTTTCATTAGAGGTGTGGCTACCTCTATTAGATGCAGCTACCAATGCCTCCATAATGGATTGGGTCCAAATTTTATAAGATAATTTAGCTTATGCTATTTTAGCATATCGAACTAAAAGAAGTTTTACTTCAAGAGTTTATCTTCTATTCTTTTTGAGTGCCTATGTCATGGAAAACATTTGTTTTGTCTCCGATTTTCCTATTATGGGATGGAAGTGGATAGTACAAAATCGTCTTCCCATTCAGGTTTATCACAAAGTATTGTGGGAATCCAATTTCATCCCACATTTCGACAATATCTGTCATGGAGTTATGCTCCCTATTTATAAAATGCTCTACAATAAAGACACCCCAAGATTTTCCCCAGAAGCTGAAATTGACATTCTTCCTGTGGGAAGGTGGTTTGGAGAGGAGTTGTTCACATACATCAGGGTGTTTGGCAGCATTGCTTCACCCCATGTACTTCCTTTTTATGTCCCCGATAAACTAATGGTCGGGGAAATAACATACTAGACCTGTGGTGTTGGGGGAATGAGCAAAGTGCTCAAAGATTCTAAAAAGGCCATTTGGCCTCAATTCCCTGTAGTATGCGGAGCTTTCGCATTATTTTACTTAGGTCATGCTTTTAAAGAGGTTGATAATATGCTATGTTTACAGCTACCAAAGTTCCCGGGGAGGTAGTACGATCCCTTTGGTGTTGTAAAATTCTTTACTACAACGGTTAAAATAAAAGTGTTCACCAATGAATAAGATCACTTTGACGATGTCTTTCTACAGAAGAACAATTTTAGAGAGGTTCTACATATGGCACAAATTTAGTTTAACCAAGAAGAACTTCAAAAGTTTGACCATTACAGAAAGCAGAGGTTAACAAAGGTCCCTTTGGACCAATTGCTCATTGAACCAATAAGGGAGCCTACTCTTAGTGTTAACATAAGTGGTAGTTCAAAAGAAGAGAGGTTTAAATCAAATTCCAAAAAAGAATCAACTAAAAAGTATGATGATCAATCCAAAAGTGAAAACAACAGAAGTGAAGGGTCAATTAAAGACACAACTCAATCTACTTAAAGGTCTGACCGGCAGGTTTTGTCACCAAAACAAGCTGAAGTTCTCACTCCCCTTACAAAGCCAACAAAGCCACTTGTAGTGGATCTAGAAAGGGAATGGGAGAATTTTAATGAGTTAATCAACACTGAGGAACAGAGCGCAGAGCCACTGACAAACCTAAGAGAGACAGCCACAGAAATGGTGGTGGAAGGGGCTACCAATACTTAGGAAACAAAGCATATTCTTGTTGCTCCGTCGTCTGAAATTATACTAAAGATAGAGGAGATTCCTCCTCTGGACGTATTTTATAGCCCTCAACATAAGGTTGTTGTCAGGAGGCAAAGGAAGAAAAGGAAAAGAGATGCCATGCTCGCTCCAAAGGATGAACCTCTGGATGTTCTGTGGAAAGACCCAACTATATACCCATCGGAAAATCTAACTAGGCTCTCTCAGATCGCAGGAGCATATGCTTCGACAATGATTGATAAAACAACAGAAGTTCAAATGCTACTAATAGAAAAGGAGGATAGGGTTTTGTTTTTAGAGTAGCAACTACAACAAGTTAGCATCAGTCAAGAAGCAGAAACACAACTAATAAAACTCTAACAAGACTTCTGGCAGATGCAATTGCATCATCAAAACAGTTTGGCCAGTAAAGAAGAATAGTTACAAGCTATGATAGAACTACATAAGGAGGATCCCAAAGTTGGGGAATTTATCACAGAAGCACCTGCTCTTAATTTCTAGCTCTTGCAACAAGAATAAATACTCTGCTAGAAGATCTCACATTGGAATTCCCATTGTGAAACAAGCGATAATATTGCAAATCAAGTCATAGACTTACGACTTGATTATGATTCAATTTTTAAGAAGGTTTCAGACTTATTGAATTGGCAAAGATCAGAAGAAGGTAAAATAGCTGAATTCCCAGAATCAACGAATCACACAAAGAAATGTTATTTGAGAAATGGGATTCACAGCTTAAAGAAGCACAATAAGCGATGAAAGAGGCAGCGACAACAACGAATAGTGTCATTGAGTGCATAAATGAAAATCTGCACAAGGCCAATTTGATATCAGAGACTACTTCGGGCTTCCTCCCAAAGGCACAATAGCTTCAAACAAAGTGGAAACAAACAATAGAGGAAAAGGCAAAAGCGATTAAAAGGGTGAATAAGTTAAACTGAGACACATACTGGAAGTACCTGGTAAAGCCAAATAGCCAATGGATGACTCTGAAATGCCTCATAACCTCTGCCGAGAAGATAGTGGTAGCACTAGCTAATGCCGTATTTGCAGGATAGTTAAGAGTTGAAGTTGGCCAATCGACGCTCTTGAAACCAATGTTGGGCATTCGCAATCTAAAAGATCAGATACAGAATTTATCATATATACAGTTTAGTTTTGTTTTAGTTCATTTTTTCTTAAAATGCGGCAGGTGGTTTAAACCTCCTTATCTATTTTTGTAATATTTATTTTTAGATTTCATTAGAATAGTATTTAAACCCCTCTCATGCATTTAGAGAGGGGTCTAGAGTTTTATCAGAAACAATTCTTCAGAACATGCAGTTTGCCCCCCACTGAGGAGGTTTTGATAAAATGAATGGAACGAGATTTATTTTTATATGAGTTTGATATCTGCTACTGAAATGCACTTTTGTACTCTTAGTGGATGTTGAGTTATTTGACGATAAATCTATATTGCTACAGCTCATGAGTAGAATTTATTACCAATGGTATTTTTATCTCCTGATACTTTTTACTTATGTGCCCAGTGATAAATATATTTTCAGTTATTGATATATGAAAGTCTGAATCTTTATTTGTCATTATTGCACTTCTTTATGGTGATAACTTATCTTTTTATGTTGAGTATATGAATAAATCTTATGCGATATGTTTCTCATAATTGTTTCGGCTAACTTTTTATATGAAACAATTCATTTTTAATGGATTATTTTCTCGTAATGATTGAATGATTTATATTACCAATTGTTGTTAGAAATTATTTTAGATCGCATAAGTGAGACATCACTCCCGGGATAGTTTAAAGTTCGATGTTTTCTTTCATTAGAATAAATTGCATATGATAGTTAAAGGATAGATTAGATTTAGAACAAGCATTCACCCCATAAAACCCCAAAAAAGAAAAACATCATCTCGTTAGTACACACATCATAAACAGATTGGGAAACTGGTCCCATCATCCCTAGTTGGAGCCACTATTCCAAATGGAAAAGGAGTTGCTTTAAGGTCCGGACCGAGAGGTTATCCCCTTCGTTGTAGACCCAATTTTTCGAGCATTCAACATATTTGGCGCTAGAAGGAGGGCTTGACTGTGAATGGCAAGTAAATCTACATCTTCACGCCATTCTATGAGTAAAAATTCCTCACCAACACCCACAACTTCTCGTTCGCATTCTAAATCTTCCATCACTGAACCAGAAGTTGAAAATAAAAATACAGAGCACATTACTAAAATCCCAAGCAAGCCTGATCATTCTTCTTTAGATCCTCCTGAGTTACAAACTTTAATTCATAAGTTACAGGGAATTTCTTTATCTCAAGAAGAATTTGAGTTTTCCCAAGATAGTGTCACTTCTAAATTGACCCCGACTCAACGATTGACTAAAGCACAAAGCGAAAAATTAGGAACCCCACTAGTTGAGTTTCCTTTACCAAGTCATAAGAAAGCTAGGAAAACACCAGTAGAATCTCAGAGTGAGGTTCTACCATCATTTTCATCCACCATACTATCAATATCATCACAAGTTCATTCATCCATCCCTCAACTCCAAATCATGGTTCACACAGGTATAGGAGCAAAATCCTCCTCTATCCAACCACCTTCAACTACAGCAAATCCTCCTCCTACTCATACTCCAACAATGACAGGAAATCCACCACCAAGGCCATGGGCTAATCCAGGAGCTGTGAACATGCTTGCACCCTTATCGCAATTACTAGCTCATCCTAAGAAATGGATCCCTAAGTTCAATCTCAACGATGGTCAAATAACCGAAGAGCATATAAATAATTTCATGATGTTTATAAATTTAAATGGAGTAACAGAAGAGGATGCAATTGTACGATTATTCCCTTATACCTTAAAAGGAGCAGCAGGATCATGGTATTTTTCATTACCACCGCACTCCATTAATAACTGGGATACATTTCAAGATCAGTTTTTAACAAAATTTGGAGATGATTGATCTATAGTAACTTTAATCAATGACCTCTCCAATTTTAAAGCCGAACCAAGAGAACCAATTAAGGATTTCAATTCTCGCTTCAATAAATTATTTAAAAAAATACCAGCAACGTCAAAGCCTAGTAATGAAGTCCAAAATGAATGGTATATTTCCGCTTTTTGATGGTTCTAAGTCTAATGATGGAGCAAGAGTAGGTTGTATATTAGTCAGTCCAAAAGGAGAGAAAACCATGCTAACATGTAGACTCGAGTTCGATTGCACGAACAATATTGTTGAATATGAAGCATTAGTTCAAGGGTTATACAAGGCAATTGGGCTTGATATCAAATATCTGCAAGTCTTTGGAGATTTTGAGATTGTTATTAAGCAGGTAAGAAATACTATACATTGTCTGTCAAGACACCTGAAGCATTATCAATTGTTAGTAAAAGACCTGACTTCACACTTTATAGCATTTAATATATCATCTATTCCCAAAATCCAAAATGCTAGTGCTGATTTCCTTGCTAATGCAGCTTCCAAGTTCATTCCATCAGAGGGCTATAGTCTAGACAGATTCTCGATTGAGTTAATCTTTCGACCCTCCATTCTTGATAATATTACCAACTAGAGAGTTCTCAACGATGACCCTAATATTGTAAGTTTTATGACTTTAGAAAGCTCTTACAATAATCAGATAATTGATGAAGACCAACATGACAAGCAGCTGGAACAAGGAAGTAGCAATAATGCTATACCTAAATCCGTAGTCAAGTTGGAGGACCTATATGATTTAAAGGACAGGTTCAAAAGTTCCACCAATTCAAAACTTTAGAGTTCAACTCTGAGATATGAATTAGTGAATATAGGGATTGACATAAAACCACAGAACATCAACCTAGGTCTTGGTTTAATACCCGAGGAAAAGGCAACTTTCATTTGACTGTTAAAACAATACAAAAATGTCTTTGCATGGAATTATGATGATCTCAAAACTTACGACACTTCAATTATACAACATACAATTCTGATGATCGCTGATGAAAAGCCTGTCCAGTAGAAATTGAGGAAAATCCATCCTACTTCGGAGAACCAGATTAAGTCTAAGTTGAATGAATTACTGAAAGCCAATATTATTTTTCCTGTTAGGCATTCCAGATGGGTTTCAAACCCGATACCAGTCAGAAAGAAAAATGGAGATATCTGGATTTGTATTGACTTTCGAAATCTAAATAAAGCTTGCCAAAAGGATAACTTTCCACTACCACCTATGGAACAGATACTACAATCGGTTGCAGGGTCTGAATTGATGTCCTTTTTAGATCGCTTCTTGGGGTATAACCAAATCTTATTCCATCTAGATGATCAATTGAAGACTACATTTAGAACAAAATGGGGCACTTATGCATATCAAAAGATGTCGTTTGGGCTGATTAATGTCGGTGCCACTTTTCAAAGGGCCATGGACATTGCTTTTAAAGGATTAGTGAATAAGTCAGTGGTGATTTACTTAGATGACATAATAGTGTATTCTAAAAAACACAGTCTTCACCTCAGAAACTTAAAATAGATCTTCCAACGATGTCAAAAATATGGGATCTCACTTAATCCAAAAAAGTCGTTTTTTGCATTAAGTGAAGGGAAGCTTCTTAGATTTATAGTGTCTAAAGTTGGAATCCATATTGATCCAGATAGAATTAAGGAAATTTCTGAGATATCCCTACCCCATAACAAAAAAGCAATGCAGTGTTTCCGTGGTCAGATTAATGTCGTCAAAATATTTGTCCCCGACTTTTCAAGAATTGTATCACCCCTCCAATCCATGATAAAGAAAAACTCGCTTTTCAAATGGGGTCATGCAGAACATGAAGCGTTTGGTTTGATAAAACAAACGATTATAAATGTTGTAGCTTTAGCAACTCTAAAATTTTCCAATCCTTTCACTTTGTACACATTTGCCTCTAAGAAATCGTATGCTGAAATACTCACACAAGTCAACCAAGATAAAGCCGAAGCCCCAATTGCCTTCTTCAGTTCGACCTTGCAAGGAGCCGAGTTAAATTACTCCGATGTTGAGAAACAGGCTTATGCTATATTCAAAGCAATTAAACACTTTAGACCCTTCCTTCTCAAGACTCATACAAAAATAATAGTACCATTTCCAGCGGTAAGAAATATTTTGGTACAGAAAGATGTAGGCGAAAAGGGGGAAAATTGGGTCACAACCCTGCAAGAATATGACGTTGAAATCAAACTAGCAAATATCGTAAAAGGTCAAGGTTTTTGCAGGATGTTGGCTGGAGCATCACACATGTCAGAAATATAGTCTCCAGATAGTGAATTACAGTGAAATACAAATGCATGAGGTAATCCTAAACAAGACTAAATCAAGATATGCAGATATCATATTTTACTTAAAGAATGGATATGCTTCTTTATATTTGAATCAAACAAAGAAAAGATCCCCGGGGCTAAAAGCTAAACAATATCAAATTGTAGATGATGTACTCTTTAGGATGAATTATGATTATGTTCTCCTTAGATGCCTTGAGAAATCTGAAACTAAAAAAGTATTGTAGGGACTTCATGATGGACCAGTGGGTGGAAATTATGCAGATGATGCGACAGCACACAAAATCTTTCACGCAGGCTACTACTGGCCAACGTTATTTAAGGATGCACATAGCTATGTAAGAAGATGTCAGGTTTTTCAAACTGTTGTTGGAAGACAGAGGAAACCATCGTTGCCATTACAACCGGTCAACATTGATCAACCATTTGAACAATGGGTATAATAGGTGAGATCGTTCCTTACTCTTCTAAACATCACAAATACATCATTATTGCTACCAATTACTTTACTAAATGGGTAGAAGCAGTCCCACTCAAGTCAGCCAATTTTGAGAGTATCATCGAATTCATATATCAATTCATAATTACTAGGTTTGGCTTACCTTTTGCTTTAATGTTCGATAATGCATCATATTACTCAGGTAATGCTATGACTGATTTTGCGCTCAAAAGAGGTTTTAAGCTTAAGTATTCTACCAATTATTATCTGCAAGGAAATGGGTTGGCTGAATCAACAAACAAAAACCTTATTAGAATTATTAAATGAACTATTGATCAAAATCATAGAAAATGGCATAACTCTTTAATGTACGCTCTTTGGGCAGATCGAATAACTCAGAAAACTTCTATTGGCACTTCTCCTTTTAATTTAGTTTATGGGAAAGAAGTGGTCCTCCCAACAAATCTAGCTATTCCTTCTTTAGCCTTGGTTCAATTCATTGAAGAAACTCCTTCCTCATCCTTGCAGTTAAGACAATTGCAGATCCTTAAGCTTGAAGAGGAATGAGAAAAAGCCAGAATAACCCATGCGCATCATCAAAAATTAGTAAAAGCTTCTTTTGATTCAAACATGGTGTCTAGAAAAGACTTTCAGCATGGAGACTTAATATTGAAATGGGATAAAGCCCATGAAGAGAAAGGCAAGGATACTAAATTCCAAAGGATGTGGCTTGGACCATTCCAGATTGTTGAAATCATAGGTCCATCAACTTTCATGCTACAAGATTTAGTAGGGAAAAGAGAGTCTTTACCTGTTAATGGACAAATCCTTAAAACATATTTCCCATAGAAGATGATCTCTTCTATTTTTCGTAAATTATTGTTTTTAGTTTAGTTTTCTTTTTGATAATAAAACAGGTTGAAAAAGTTTACCTTTGGTTTCCACAAAAAGAATAGTCTCTTGTCAATTATGTTTTTCGCTTGTATAAGTGGAAGCGATTAGGAAAATTAACCTTTATTTTGAAACATAGGGTCAAGTGCTATTACTCTTAAAATTTTTACTTGTTCTTTTGTTTCAACTATACAAGTTTTGGTTAAAATCAAACCTTAGAAAGAAATTTTCCTCATATTTGTCATAAAAGGTATCAATAACAAGACAAATATTCTTTACAGAAAATGTATTTTTAAACTCTACATTGTCGTCCAGAAGAATTCTTAAGGAACCAATGACTTCCTCCCCACTTTAGGAATTGCGAGATTCAAAGAGTAATCTGACTATGCACTTTAAACTTAAAGAATAAGAGGTATCTTCAAGATCCGGCTTATCATGATCATAAAGATTATAACTAACTGACATTTCCAGACTGCATACCAAAATAGGGTAATGACTAGATATTGTTTCAATCAAAAAAGACAATGGGTCTCATCACAAGCCAGCTTGTTCAATTAAGTTATAAATCAAGTGAATGGCACTGTCAATTTTGGCCACCAAACCAAGACATTGTTCTTTAAGAATTAAAAGAGAAATAAGAAAAGAAAAACAATAAGTGTATATGAGGATTTATCTTTAAAAATTGCATACTTTCTAAGTAGGATACTGGATCATTGCTGGGTAATAGGTAACCCTGTCGAGGCTATGAACGCCTACTGGTAGCAAAGGCTCTACCTACGACAAATGAGTATACCTAAACTGATCTAAGGAGATGTCTTTGTTTTTAACTTTACAAACCAAGTAATGACTAATGTGAGTACAATGACTGCCTCTGGGGAGAAGATAATCAGAATAAAGATAGTTGGAACAAGATGTTGTTGTTAACAAATAGTATTGTTTACCTTATATTTCTACAATAAAGTTTCATTTTCAAAACCATTTCTATTTTAGAAGTTTTAGAAAATTCAAAAAACCATCAGAGATAACTGGTTCTTTCAAGTGAATCGTCAATTGTTGTGACCATCAACAACCCCCCTTTGTATTAATGTTAGCAGTAATATTAGTAAATGGGGACCGTTCCAATAAATCAAATCTTATCATTTAATGTTGCCTTTTGTTTTTAGAATAAAACAAGATATCAAAATAGGACTTGCTAAACATGTAAATTTACCTTTTTATACTCCAAGCGCATGAAACATCACAAACCATGAGTTACCTTATAAAAAGCGCTATATGACCACAAGACCTAAGGAAAAAACTTTATAAGTGGAAAGTCTTGAATCTTAAGAAAAGCTTTGTAAAAACCCTCTTTTAAACAATATTATTGCATCGCAAAAGATCATAGTAGGCATCTCTTATAAGAGTAACTCCTCGAAAATGCGATCCGCGAGAATGCGAGATCACAAAGTATTACAACCTCATCGCATCGCAAATTCCAAATTCGCGATGCTACATTATGTAAAATACCCAATATTGCAAAATGCGATAAGTCTCTCACAAATCGCATATTGTAGCCACCCGACGAAACAAAAAATGCGATAAGTCTCTCACAAATCGCATATTGTAGCCACCCGACGAAACAATAGTTTTTAATGATAAGAGATTCTGTGATATTGCGAAGCAAATCACAAAATCTATTTTATCACAAATCTAAGGGCTCAGAGTTCTATAAAAGTACTTTCCATCATTCGATGCAAAGTTATGAATATTATATTTTAACTTAACAGTTCACTAGTGGTCATTTATTAAAAAATGGTTCAGATCAAGGTAAAGGACCATTTCACGCAAGGTGATATCTTTGATATGATTTTAGAATTAAAGCTTTCCCGTCACCTTATTTTTGTCTTTCTATTGATATTTCCTGTATTCATTATCATCCTTATCATATCCTTGCTCTCTACTTGCAATTTTTAGGAAGAGTACGCAGAGCATAATACACGACGATATGGGAAAGAAAGGCATATGAGAAAACAGAAATGACTCCATTATTCATAGACACCACTTGTACTAGGGATGCACAGATATCTACTTGGGAAGCCATGTACAAATTGTTAGAAGAAGAAAACCCGAGAATTATGAAGGTTACAGTTACAATAGATGGACGTGACTCTTCTAAAGCATCCCTAACTGAGCTTGCATGCTTATTCCTACACCATATTGCTACGAGGTCGAAGATACTCCCATACATGGATATGGTGAAATGGATTATAGATCATGCAGACATATCTGATAGAGAGTTCAAGACGGCCAATCAGCAAGTCATGGGGTCATTCTCCCCAAATAATCTGAGGCACATGTATCACTTGCCAGAGCCCCAGGCTATTTACAACAAGCAGTTTGTAGAGAAGTTTGCCAAGGAGAACGAAGACTTGGCAGAATGTACAAAGCAATGGTTGAAAAATGAGGAAAGATTAAATAAGGATAAAAATGGTATGTACACCGCTGGCTCTCTTTCTTATCCTTACTGTTTTGCCACTGCAATGTTGTGTAGACTGTTTGGGAGGCCAGATATCAATAAGTTTTCATCAGAGTGGTTACCTCTATTGGATGCGGCTACCAATGCCACCATAATGGATTGGGCCCAAATTTTATCAGATAATTTAGCTTCTGCTATTTTAGCATATCGAACTAAAAAAAGTTTTACTTGAAGAGTTTATCCTCCATTCTTTTTGAGTGCCTATGACATGGACGCCATTTGTTTTGTCTTTGATTTTCCTATTATGGGATGGAAGTGGACAGTATAGAATCCTCTTCCCATTCAGGGTTATCAAAAAGTATTGTGGGAATCCAATTTCATCCCACATTTCTACAAAATCTGTCATGGAGTTATGCTCCATATTTATAAAATTCTCTACAATAAAGACGCCCCAAAATTTTCCCCAGAAGCTGAAATTAACATGCTTCTTGTGGGAAGGTGGTTTGGAGAGGAGTTGTTCATATACATCAAGGTGTTTGACAGCATTGCTTCACCCCATGTACTTCCTTTTTATGTCCCCGATAAACTAATGGCCAGGGAAATAGCCTACCAGAACTGTGGCATTGGGGGAATGAGCAAAGTGCTCAAAGTTTCTAAAAAGGCCATTTGGCCTCAATTCCCTGTAGTATGTGGAGATTTTGTATTATTTGACTTAGGTCATGCTTTTAAAGAGGTTGAAAATATGCTATGTTTACAACTACCAAAGTTCCTGGGGAGGCAGTACGATCCCTTTGGTGTTGTAAATAATTTTACTACAACGGTTAAAATAAAAGTGTTTACCAATGAAGAAAATCCCTTTGACGATGTCTTTCTATAGAAGAACACTTTGAGAGAGGTTCTACATATGACAAAAATTTAGTTTAACCAAGAAGAACTTCAAAAGTTTGACAATTATAGAAAACAGAGGTTAACAAAGGTCCCTTTGGACCAATTTCTCATTGAACTAATAAGGGAGCCTACTCCCAGTGTTAGCATAAGTGGTAGTTCAAAAGAAGAGAAGTCTAAATCAAATTCTGAAAAAGAATCAGCTGAAAAGTCCGATGATCAGTCGAAAAGTGAAAATAACAGAAGTGAAGGGCCAGTTAAAGACACAACTCAATCTAATGAAAGGCCTGACTAGCAGGTTTTGTCCCCGAAACAAGCTAAAGTTCTCACTCCCCTTACAAAACCAACAAAGCCACTTGTAGTGGATCTAGAAATGGAATGGGAGAATTTTAATGAGTTAATCAACACTGAGGAGCAGAGCACAGAGCCACTAACAAACCTAAGAGAGACAGCCACAAAAATGGTGGTAGAAGGGGCTACCAATACTCAGGAAATGGAGGATATTCCTGTTGCTCTGTCATCTGAAATTATACTAAAGATAGAGGAGATTCCTCCTCTAGATGTATTTTATAGCCCACAACATAAGGCTGTTGTCAGGAGGCAAAGGAAGAAAAGGAAAATAGATGCCATGCTCGCTCCAGAGGATGAACCTCTAGATGTTCTGTGGAAAGGCCCAACTACAGACCCATCGGAAGATCTAACTAGGCTCTCTCAAGTCGCAGGAGCATATGCTTTGGCAATGATTGATAAAGCAACATAAATTAAAATGCTACTAAAAGAAAAGGAGGAGGGGATTTTGTTTTTAAAGCAGCAACTACAGCAAGTTAGCATCAGTCAAGAAGCAGAAACATAGCTAATAAAACTCCAGCAAGACTTCCAGTAGATGCAATTGAATCATCAAAATAGTTTGGCCAATAAATAAGAACACTTACAAGCTATGATAGAACTGCATAAGGAGGATCCCAAAGTTGGGGAATTTATCATAGAAGCACTTGCTCTTAATGCCCAGCTCTTGCAACAGGAAGAAATACTCTACCAAAAGATCTCGCAATGGAATTCCCATTGTGAAACAAGCAATAATATTACAAATCAAGTTGTAGACTTACGACTTGATTATGATTCAATTTTTAAGAAGGTTTCAGACTTCTTGAACTGGCAAAGATCAGAAGAAGGTAAAAGAGTTGAATTGCCCAGAATCGACGAATCGCACAAAGAAATGTTATTTGCGAAATGGGATTCACAGCTTAAAGAAGCAGAACAAGCGATGGAAGAGGCAACGACAACAACAAATAGTGTCATTGAGTGCATAAATGAAAATTTGCACAAGGCCAATTTGATATCAGAGACTACTCTAGGCTTCCTCTCAAAGGCACAACAGCTTCAAACAAAGTGGAAACAAACAACAAAGGAAAAGGTAGAGGCAATTAAAAAGGTGAATAAGTTAAACTGGGACACATACTGACAATACCTGGTAAAGCCACATAGCCAATGGATGACCTTGAAATGCCTCATAACCTCTACCGAGAAGATAGTGCCAGCGCTAGCTAATGACGTTTTTGCAGGACAGTTAAGAGCTGAAGTCGGCCAACCGACTCTCTTGAAACCGATGCTGGACATTTTCAATCTGAAAGATCAGATACAAAAATTTATCATAGATACACTTTAGTTTTGTTTTAGTTCATTTTTTCTTAAAATGAGGCAGGTGGTTTAAACCTCCTCGTATATTTTTGTAATATTTATTTTTAGATTTCATTAGAATAGTATTTAAACCCCTCTCATGCATTTAGAGAGGGGTCTAGAGTTTTATCAAAAACAATTCTTCAGAACATGCAGTTTGCCCCCCATTGAGGAGGTTTTGATAAAATGAATGGAACGAGATTTATTTTTATATGAGTTTGATATCTGATACTGAAATGCACTTTTGTACTCTTAGTGGATGTTGAGTTATTTAAAGATAAATCTATATTGCTGCAGCTCATGAGTAGAAGTTATTACCAATAGTATTTTTATCTCCTGATACTTTTTACTTATGTGCCCAGTGATAAATATATTTTCAGTTATTGATATATGAAAGTCTAAATCTTTAGTTGTCATTATTGCACTTTTGTATGGTGATAACTTATCTTTTTATGTTGAGTATATGAATAACTCTTATGCAATATGTTTGTCATAATTGTTTCGGCTAACTTTTTATACGAAATAATTCATTTTTGATGGATTCTTTTCTCGTGGTGATTGAGTGATTTATATTACCAATTGCTGTTAGAAATTATTTTAGATTGCATAAATGAGACATCACTCCCAGGATAGTTTAAAGTTAGATGTTTTCTTTCATTAGAATAAATTGCATATGATAGTTAAAGGATAGATTAGATTTAGAACAAGCATTCACCCCATAAAACCCCAAAAAAGAAAAACATCATCTCGTTAATACACACATCAAAAACAGATTGGGAAACTGGTCCCATCAGCCCCAGTCAGAGTCACTATTCCCTACAGAAAAAGAGCTGCTTTAAGGTCCAGACTGGGTGGTTATCCCCCTTGTTGTAGACACGATTTTTCGAGCCTTCAATAGGCCCCTAAATGTTAACCATATAATAGGTGGAAACCCAACTTTTATTAATAAATGAAATAAGAGAATATTGCATAACACAAGTTGGCTAGAATGGTAGTAATTATCTTTGAACACAAAGAGATAATGGATATGATCATTCACAAAAGATATTACCATGAGGCCTAAAGACCCTTTCTAACTTAGAATAACAATTAGAAAACCATAAACATCCAAAAATATAACCCTAGGAGAAGAAACACCAAAAATTTTGTGGCTCCAATAGGGATAGTTGGTACCCCAACTTCTCGGGGACGTAACTTTTGCATATGAACTTTGTTTGGAGTGCTTGATAGCCTGTTAGAAAGGTATAGACGAGAAGTACACATTATAAGTTGGCATAGGATACGCCTATGGTTATTTCCTGAGTCGATGCCACGTAAAACAAAAGTCGTTTAGGGTCTCAAGACAACCGTAGAATTTTAGGACCTAAAAATTTGTAGAAAAATTGTCAATATGGAGAATTGTGATTTGAACTAGTGGAATAGGTGAGTGGCCACCAATATCCATTCAAATCATATATATA
Source organism: Pinus taeda (assembly GCA_000404065.3). Taxonomy (NCBI): domain Eukaryota; kingdom Viridiplantae; phylum Streptophyta; class Pinopsida; order Pinales; family Pinaceae; genus Pinus; species Pinus taeda. The sequence continues at coordinate 52,325 of APFE030769795.1, read as the reverse complement.
ATACAAATTTTCCATTTTATAAAACAAACTCACAAAAATATAGAAAAGATAGATTAACGACTTAGAAATTAACCTCTTCGAGGGGGCAACATCCTTTACATTACACAAATGAACAATTCTTGGATGATAAAAATGACAAAACCTCCTTTCTATATATAGGAGTATAAGGGGTCACAATATAATCAAAGTCGACATAACAATAATAATATAAGGGCACAAAAATAACAATAGTGGGCTTCTATGGGGAACAATAATAACAATATGGGGGACAATAGGGGCACAACAATAACAATAAGGGATACAATGACAATAGTAATGGGGGAATCACTAGTATTATAGGGACCTAACATGCCCCTCTCCTTCAAAAAAGTGTTGTCCTCAATGCTTGAGTAGTTCTGGATGATTCTATATAAAATTCTCAACCTCCCATGTGTAATCTTCACTAGGTAAGTTCTTCCACTAGATGAGTTACTCTCAAATTGATCGATTTCGTAGCTATCGAGTTCTTGTTTATGTGAATACTTCAGGTTCCAATATGATTTTTCCTTCCTCATCAATTTCTAGCAATATTGTTTGAACTGGGAGCTTGTCACTTATAACCTTCTTTAATCATTAAACATGGAAAACTGGTGAACTCAGAAGCTGCAGGAAGCTCCAATTTGTATGCCATAATACCTATCTTTTGCAACACCTTGTACGAACCATAATACTTTGGTGATAATTTATTATCCTTCTTAGCTTGTTTGAGGGACATTTTTATATGGTTTTAGCCGTAGGAATACCCAATCACCTACATCAAAACTTCTTTCGCTGCGATGTTGATGTGCCTGTTGTCTCATTCTATTATGCGCCAAAGTGAGGTTATCCTTTAAGAGTTGGAGAACTTTTTGTTGATGCTCGATGGGATCTTCCATTGCTTGAACCTTAGAATTTTCTCTTAAATATGATGTGATGGATGGTGGATGATATCCATAAAGTGCCATAAATGGGGTCATTTTTGTTGCAATATGGAATGAAGTGTTATACCACCATTCAACCAGAGGAAATCATTTGACCCATTGTGTCTGTTTATCAGATTCAAAGCAACGAAGATATCCTTCCAAACATTTGTTTACTATCTTAGTTTTCCCACCAGATTGAGGATGATAAGATGAGTTATGAGCTAACTGAGTACCAAGTCTAGAAAATAATTCTGTCCAAAAATTTCCGATGAAAATGGGGTCTCTGTCGCTTACAATAATCTTTGGGTTTCCATGTAGCTTTTGTTTCCATAAATGCAGTAGACACTATACACGCTTTAAATTGATGAGATAATGCACAAAAGTGTGCATACTTGGTAAGTTTGTCAACTACCACCATGATAACACTCTTTCCTTCGGACTTGAGTAAACCTGTGATAAAATCCATTGAAACCTCCTTCCAACGTTGGCTTGGAATGGATAAAGGTTGTAATGGACCTAGGCTCTTAATTGTTTCAACTTTATTTTGTTGGAAAACCAAACATTCCGCCACAAAATTTTGAATATTCGATTTAAGGCCATCCCAGAAAAATCCTTCTTAACCCTGTGGTAAGTTTTTAGAAACCCCGAGTGCCCTCCTAAGGGAGATGTGTGCAATTCCATAAGAATATTTTGTTTGAGTTGGGAATCCTTACATAGGTATAACTATTCTTTGTACCATAACGAATCATTTTTCTAGCTAAATGTATCAGATGTATTTGGATCTTGTTGTAACTTTTGAATGAGTGCCTACACTTCTTCCATTCACCCCTTGCCTCATTTATCCAATATGCTTGGATAATAGAAATGACGCAAAGAAATGCTTCCACATCCTCATCCTTTATTGAGAGTGCATCTTGTAGGTTTTAACCCCATACAAAAATTACTTGCACACGAATTCTAAAATATATAAAATAAACAATGCGAGAGCATAACACATAAAACACATATACATAGAGATTTTCCCTTGGATCCCAAAACTAGGACTACCAGCTTGATTTTTCATTATATTCCTTTCAATGTCATAATACATATTTATACATGCCAAAGCATCCAATACCATGGAACAAAAAACCATCGCATCCAAAACCATGGACCGAAAACCATAGGTAGGTTCGCCCAACCTAATATAGGGTCCAAATTTTTTTTTCCCAGGGTGCTGCCCCAGACCCCGTAGAGGGGGGCTACCCGCCCCCCCCCCCAAAACCCTCGGAAAGGGGGGGTTTACCACCCCCTCTATGACCACCCCGTTGTGAAATCGGACACATTGAAGGGGGGGGCTTCGCCCCCCCCTCCTCTAACCCCCCAATTCACTACGTAGGTTAGTCTGGAAAGAATATAACACAACCCAACACATTTGCCACAACAGTTTGCTTCCCTTTTTTGTAGATGATTTCAAAGTCATAACCCAACATCTTTGTGACCCATTTTTGCTGCTCTTCTGAAGACAATCTTTGTTCTAAAAAGTATTTAAGACTATCAAGATCCGTTTTTACCTTGAAGTGTCTTCCCATTAGGTAGGGTCACCATTTCTTAAGTGCATGTAGTATTGCCAACATTTACTTCTCATAAATAGCTTTGTGTAAATACTTTCCTTTGATTGGATGAATTTCGAAAGAAATGGGTCTTTCTTCTTGCATTAAAACAACACCAATTCCATTTCTCGAGGAATCACATTCCACAATAAAGGCTTTTGTGAAGTCTGGTGTTCCTAAGATCGGTGCTTGGCACATTGTTTCTTTAAGATGTTCAAAGGCCTTTGTTGCTTCTGGAGTCCATGAAAATGCATCTTTATTCAATAATGTTGTTAGAGGTGCTGCTATTTGTTAGAAAATTATATATTACGGAGCAATGGAACACATAAAATATTGCAGAAATATAAACACAGAAAACGCACAAAACAAGAGAGACACAGATATACGTGGTTCACCCAGTTTGGGCTACGTCCACCTCGAACAGCCAGTCCTTCCTTTCTATTATCCAGCAAAATGAAGAGACACAACCTACAGCAAAGCCGCTGTAATATCCTCTGTTTTCTCTCACAGTCTCACCTCTCTGTTTCTCGCTCACACACACACAAATACACATCTATATCGCCGCCTCAAATACAATACCCTCATACAAAGAG
>APFE030769795.1:19775-44860 GCA_000404065.3 Pinus taeda | reverse complement strand
TCCTTGTTGCCATAATTTTGCTTTCCATTTTTCTTGCCAACCTAAATGCCTTCTCCAATGAATTAGGTTCCCAAAGGCGAACCTCATGTTGGATGTTCTCCTTTAAAGTCCCTATGAACACATCAATCCTATGATCCTCTGGAATATCTTTTAACCTTATATTCAATTTTTGGAAGCCCTCAATGTGCTCCATCATTGAACACTTTTGTTTGAGATTTATCAATTGGCTAAAAAAGTGTTGCTTTTTGTGTCCTCATAATGTGCTATCATTTCATCCGTAAAAATTGCCCAAGTGACAATTTGTTTACGAGAGCAAAGCCATCGATACCATACGAACTAATTTGGCTCAAAACATGAAGTTGCAATGCGTACCTTTTGTGTGTTTTGCACATTATGGAGATCAAAATATTGCTCCATTTGTGGTATCCATGTTACGGGATCGTTGCCATAAAACTTCCTATATCGATCTTTGGAAGATGGTGGGTCTTCGATCCAATGTTAGAGTCTATGAAATCCCGATTAACATTTATTTTGTTCTCATCATGGTTTTCCTTTACTACCATTTCGCCATTAATAAGCATTTCTTGTAGAAACTTTGTCAAATCTGTCTTCAAATCTTCCATTTTAGCTTCCACACCATCCATCTTAGCTTCCACGTCACTCATCTTAGCTTCTACACCTTTATTTAAACCATTCATATTAGCTTCCATGCCCATTTTTAAACCATCCATCTTAGATTCTATGTCTTTCTTTAAACCATCCATCTTAGCTTCTTTTACTTTTTGTGAGAGTGATTTTTTTTGCACTTGGTCTCGTAATTTTGATATATCATGTTGCATTTCTTCCTCTTCTTCATTAGTCATGCTAGAGATTTTAGGTTGCTTACTAGTTGTTTCCATTTACTTTCTTTAGGGCATCAATTAATGATAATTATGCTTCACTATTCCCATTTGAATTCCTTCAAACTAATTTTTCAAACCATACTTATGCAAAATTTAAAAAAAAACTACACACCTTTTTTCACTAAGTAGGAGCTCGATATTGTATCTGATGTATCTCTAAAATTTCAGATCTCCAAGGTCTGAAATTGCACATTGTGGTAGTCCTCTAAGTCGTCTTTCCAACGCCACAAGTCTGATCGAAATTGGATTCTCCAAGAAAGCGTTATGTCCAATCTCCCAAGATGACTTGATTATACACTCTTTCAGTAGAGCAAACTTGTACGAAGTGCCACGTGTCACTATTTCAACCTTCGGACCTGAAAATAATGCACCGAAAACTACAGTCCATCCTCTTTCTATAAATTCTTATGAAATCTAAATATGATACTCAAAGAGAAAGTTATGACGATTTTCCCAAGGTCACCTGTTTGGCATGTAATTCGGGAGTCTGCAAAAACCCTAACTTCCTTGGATCATATATCTGAAAAGATAGCGAGACAAGATCTGAAATTTGGAATCGAGGATCATCGCGATTTTTTCTCAAATGGGTTTTTGTTTTAGCCTTTGAAACATCACAAGAAAAAATTATAGTGAAAATTCCACAATGACCTGTTTTGGAGCAGCCAAACCTTAGAATCCAAAGCTCTGATACCAAATGTTATGAAACCAACTCACAAAAAGATAGAAAAGATAGATCAACGACTTAGAAATCAACCTCTTCAAGGAGGCAACCTCCTTTACATTACACAAATGAACAATTCTTGGATGATGCAAATGGCAAAACCTCCTCTCTGTATATATGATTCTAAGGGGTCATAATATAATCAAAGCCGACATAACAATAATAATATAAGGACACAAAAATAACAATAGTGGGCTTCAATGGGGCACAATAATAACAATATGGGGACAACAGGGGCACAACAATAACAATAAGGGCTATAATGAAAATAGTAATGGGGGAATCACTAGTATTATAGGAACCTAACATTCCACTTTCCAGATTTGTTTCAATTTACAACTTTCACTTTGTCTATAATAGCGATATTGTGAACCATTTTCTTACATTCTTATGTATGGATTTATGTTTTATATATATTTACTTATTTTTCCAATTGAATCCTTTAAACATAATAATGGTTGTGATTATTATCTTTAATGAATTCAAACAAATTTGAACTTCCCATTAACAACATACTTTGAACAAAAAAAAAAAACAAATTTTTTTTTTCAATTTCTATTTTATTCATAAAATATAAAAAAAAAATTAAGTGTATATATATATAATTTGTGGAGAGTTGATAGTCACTATTAGAATTATTTATAAATGCCACTAACTAATCAATTACAACATGGTTAAGAGCATGTGTTTCCTTCTAAGAAGTCACAGGTTCAAAATCAAAGGGATAGAGTAGTATGCCTTCGCAGACTTGGTAGTCAAATCGCTAGGCAAAGGTGGATCCCTTATCCCACAAATAAAAAAGTCTCATATACCAATTTAGTGTCTGACTTGGCTGTGACCTTAAATTAGATAATAATAAATATAATGACATGTTTTAAAAAACTTAAATAACTATGGAATTAGAAATTAAATTATTCACTAAATCTAAAATCTTTTAACTATATTTAAAATTACACTTAAAACTAACAAAATTTCAATAAACTTTCTTACTTATTTCCAAAAGCTTAATGTAAACTTCCATATTATAAAACACTCCACCACATGATAGAATAATAATTAAAGGAATTGTTTTTAATTTATTGAGCAATGTGAGAGTGAGATTTTGAAATTAGTAACCAAGCATTTGCGAATCTCTGAGATTAATAACCACTCATTTATAATGAATGTGACTCGTTATATCCCTTTAATCACTTTTTGAAGTGTTAATTACTCTACTAGTGAAAACGACGTATTCTATCATGTGGTCAGGGGCTGTCAATGCAAAGTGAAGCATTATATAATTTTATTAATCTTATATCGTGTGATACTCTTTTAGCATGGGACATTTTTTTTAATGACATAGAGCCTATCCTTAAATATTATATTTTTATTATTTAAGTATTATATATTCTAATTCAATTATTTTGCTGGCCATTTTAATATTTTTACCTACTTTGTATAGACACTGATTACTTTTACAAGATACTACACTTTTTTATAATAAAGTTTATATTTACATATTTGATTTGATTTTCCAATTTGATCTTTCACCTACTTTATATAAAAAAGGTTATTTTGATCTTCTACATGATGTTTATTTTAATGAAACATTGGTTCTATCAAATCCCTTATTAGAGTTAATGAGAATATAAAATGAAAAATTATAACTATAAAATTTATAATATAAATATAAAAATACAAATTGAAATTAAAATATAAATAAAGTGACTTATGTGTTTGTTTTTTGTTTTTTGCAAATATGGTAGTTTAATTTTTATTCGAAAAGGTTCTATAATGGAGAAGTAGAAAAATGTTTTTTTTTTTTAAATAATTTAAAATAAAAATAGAAATAGTATTTATTCATAAAATTTGCAAAAGGGGATTAACTCTTTATTTTAAAGTTAAAAGGAAATTAATAACTTCTCAGGAGTAATTTTATATTAATTTTTTTAGGAAAAAATCGTAATTTTATTCAACCTGAAAACCAAGAACAAAATTACACATGCTTGAAAGCATTCAATCATATCGGCCTTGAAGTTGATATACAAAAAAGGAACAAATAAAAATTCATCATTTTACGAGACTAATTGGGATAAAAATCACTTAGCTTCCCATTTTTCCTTTCTTTTTCTCCACCTTCCACCACACTCCTTGATTAGATGCAATTACTACTATTGCTAGCTGATTGCTATTTGTTTGTCGGGGGGTCTCTTTGTTTTAGTCCGAACACTCAGATACATGAGATCTCTTTATGCCACCTGAGTCCTTTTCCATGGGCATCTCCACTTTCTGTTGCTCTAGTACTATGATCTTTGTTGATTCAGTAGCCTTATGAGTTGTAATTGTTGATATGGGTTTGTCCCCTTCACCATCATATCATTTGATGTGGCCAGCCCACGTGGTCCCACGCCAGCTCACTCCTTCACGGTCCTTCGCTGATATTCGGTGTTGATTATGGTTTGATTTGCAGTTGAATGCGGTAGGTGATTTACAATCAACCCACGGTACTTACCTGTCCTCGCTGCGACACCTGTCCTCCTCGAAGCTGCCAAACCCTAATCTCCTTACTACCCTTTTCACTTGTCAACTCGCGTTCATTTGGTCATTTTTACCTTGTCGTTTCGCTGCTCTGTGGTTTTGTTCTGAAGCTTGGATCCGTCTCTGGTTGCTATCCGTCTGTGGCGATACACTGTTAAGGTTCTGATGGTTTGTTGGCTAAACGCTGTGGTTTGATGTTGTCTCCTTGTCCGTGTATTTGGTTCAGGCGTTTACTGGTAAGTTGTGGCTCTTTTACCTTGCATTCTGTTGGTTCTTCGTGACTATGCTCAGTCGACTGGTTCTACTTCTGTATTCTCTGTTTGTCTCGGTCAATGGCACTTTAATTTTGTGATGAATGTTGGTGTTGAGGGTTTTCTGGTTTGCCCAGTTGACAATGTGCAGTTCGTTGGTCTGCAACCTGGGTTTTCTTCGGCACTCGGCTCTGTGTTCAGGTAATTTACTTATTCCCTGCTATAATTCTTGGTTTGCTTTTCGAGCTGTGCCTAACAACACTCGGCCCCTCCGTGGTCAGGGTTTCACTTCGTCTCGGTTAGTTGAGGACTCGGTTCACTTATCCGGTATGGTTCTCCCCTTTAACCATACTCGCTTCGCTTCTTGCTAATTCGTTTTTGACCTTCGGTTTCATTTATGGTTCGAGGGTTTTTACTGTGTCAACAAACCCTAACTTACTCCTTTGTATTGGTTACAGGTGACCGGTTCCATGGCTCTTCGCAATGAGTTCGGTCGATACTCTTCCAGGTAGCTCTGTTCTTATCTTGGTGGCTCTTCGTTTTGATTGTATCTGCCTGTATCTGTAGTCTGTGTGTTGGATGCTTCCGTGGCTCTCTGTTCTTGCTGTAGTTATCGGCGTCTGTATGATTATTAGCTATAACATTTTAATGTTCTGGGTTGCTTTAACCCGTAGCCGTAATGTAGAAGTTTGCTGTAGGTTTTGGTTAGTGGATGATTCGGTTCATCGAACCCTCATCACACGATTCATTCATGTAATATTAAATTTGACAGGCCTGCAATGTATTATATTGGAATTTGCAATCTACGATTTACTTTGATGTTATTTGCTTACCCGGTTTCGACTATGGGTCGTTGGGTTATTCGGCTCTGTTCGCCTCTTTTCGCCTATTGCTCACTCTCGGTCTTGACTTGTCTCTGGACTTGTGGTATTTGGAATATCGGTCATGTATTTGCCTACAACGATTTTGGATATGCGATAATATATATATGTGAACTTGTTTTGTGAATCTCTGTCACTGTGTTTGCTTGCACGAATTATTTGTACAGAAATATATATATAGAATTTCTAATACAGAGGACTTATGTATTTCATTCATACATCTATGTGTACACAGAATTTAGATGAAGGGAATTTGAAATATGTTTCTCTAGTTCTCTCTTTCAATCGCTTAGCTGCTGAACCCTTCTGTGGTTTTTGGTCTATTCTTTATTACAATAGGTACAGGTAGTTAGATAACTGTAGATAGTTATCCTTTACAGTTTGTCAGATAGTTATTCTTTTTCAGTTTTGCCTGGCAGTTACTAAAACTTACTCTACCTGTCTATTCGTTTGCTTACTTTGTCATCTTTGTCCCACAAGGGTTTTCCGTTTACATTACTCATTGATATTAATCTAATTCTAATAACTAGAATTAAAACCTGTTGCCACAGTAAATAAAAATAAATGAAAATTAACTAACAGAATCTAATGTTGTAGTTGACTTTGGTAGAAAATAAAAATAAAAATGTAAGAACCCTGACAGACTTGCTGTCCTTTTGTCGAACTGTTCATCTTTCCCAATCTTCTTCCGAAACTTTGTCCGCCCTTTCTCGGTCTTCGCCCTGTCGACCAGATGCTCCTGCATCAGGCTGCCGGGGTAAAAGAGAGATCTCATGGCTCCGTTCCATGAGTTCCTCCACTGAGTAGCCCGCCTTCCGAATCTGTATCTCGTCGAGCCAGGAACTGTCCTCCATTGGACGGTCCTTCCACTTGACGAGATAACGCAGATACTCCTTCCTGCGCGTCTCCTTGGCTACCTGTGTGTTGATGATTCCTTCGATCTCATGGGTCTTGACCGACGGTAACTGTTTCTTCCAAAGACTGCTCTCAAACTGGGTGTCCCGTTGTGGCTGTACCATTCTTTCGTCTTCCGCTTGGGCATGATATGGGAACAGGTCTGCCACGTTGAATATGGGTGATATACCTATATCAGGTGGCAGCTGAATTTCATATGCATTCGCTGAAAACTTGCGAAGAATTTTGCATGGGCTGATTTTCTTAAACTTCAGTTTGTTATACGTACCCTTAGGAAATCGTTCCCGACGCAAATGCGCAAGAACTTCGTCTCCTACCTCAAAATGTACCTCACGACGTTTGATGTCTGCATGCTCTTTATATTTCTGTGTGTTGTCCTGAAATCTCAATTTAACTTTCTCGTGCAGTTCGCTCATTGCTTCGGCAAAATCTTCCCCGTCTGCACTCCTCCTTTCTAGCTGTCCTAAGTCGCGTAATTCATGTACTCCCCGCGGATGCATACCATATAAGATTTGGAATGGGCTCAGACCTGTGCTCCGATTAGGCGAATCGTTATAAGCGAATTCTGCCTGGGCCAGAGCTCAATCCCACAATCGCGAGTTTTCCCCTGTCAAACTTCGCAATAAGTTGCCCAAACTCCTGTTCACCACCTCCGTCTGTCCATTAGTCTGCGGGTGATACGCAGAACTGAAATTTAATTGTGTGCCCAGCTTTTTCCACAAGGTGCGCCAAAAATGCCCTATAAATTTTACATCCCTGTCTGAAACTATAGTTTTTGGTAAGCCATGTAATCGAACTACTTCTGTGAAAAAAAGATGTGCCATTGTGGCGTCGCTAGTCTTCCGGCACGGAATGAAATGATCCATCTTTGAAAATCTATCCACCACCACCATCACTGAATCATATCCCCGCTGTGTTCTAGGCAATCCTAGGACAAAGTCAATGCTGACTGAATCCCACGGCCTGCTTGGAACTGGTAGGGGCATGTATAATCCAGCATTCTGGCTGTGCCCTTTCGCCAGTTGGCAGATTTTACACCTGGTTACATAACTCTGTACGTCCCGACTCATTTTCGGCCAGTAATAAAAATGTCCTAGCTGTTCCAATGTTTTATCAACGCCAAAATGTCTTGCTAAACCTCCGCTATGTTTCTCTTTTACTAGATTTTCCCTCATTGAACAATCCGGAATACATAGTTGTCCACCTCGAAATAACAATCCTTCCTGTAAATTAAAATCCAGCCACGGGCTTGTATTTCTTAAGACAGGATTTTGGCATGCCTCAAAGGCTTCCTTGAAAACCGCGTCCATCTGGTACAAATCCTTCAAATACTCAAACCCCATCACCTGTATACCGCTTTCCTGTAAGAGCAAGGCTCTTCTGCTTAAAGCATCCGCCACTTTGTTGGCTTGCCCACTTATGTGCTTCAACACGAAAGTAAAACTTTGCAAGTACTCCACCCACTTGGCGTGCTTATGGTTCAATTTGTGCTGCTGTGTTATGTACTGTAACGCAGAATTATTAGAGAACAAAACGAACTCATTACCTAGTAAGTAGTGCCTCCAATGCTTCAAGGCTTGAACCACTGCATAGAATTCTTTGTCGTATGACGAATACTTTTGCCGACTTTCATTTAGTTTCTCACTAAAGAACGCCACTGGTCTGTCCTCTTGACTGAGTACAACGCTGATAGCTATCCCGCTTGCATCACACCGAACCTGAAAAGGTTTGCTAAAATCGGGCAGCCTCAAGATTGGCCTCTCCGTTATTTTCCGCTTCAGAAGTTGGAAACTGTCTTCTGCTGTCTTAGTCCAGCAAAAAGGTTGGCTGGCCTTTTTGATGGTCTCTAGCATTGGCGTGCAGATTTCACTAAAATTCTTAATGAACTTTCTATAAAAACTTGCTAAATCGTGAAAGCTACGTACCTCGAATAAACTCTTTGGTGACGGCCAACTCATGATCGCTGTAATCTTCTCTGGGTCCATTTTTAACTCATTCTCTGCCACTACGAATCCCAGATAAATTAACTCCTTCTGTAGGAAAGTGCATTTCTTCAAATTTATCAGCAGTTTGTTTTGCTGCAGCTTCTCAAATACTCTTCGAATATGTTGAAGGTGTTCTCTTTTCGTCCTGCTAAAAATTAAAATATCATCCAGATAGACTATCACGAATTTTCCAATAAATTCCTTTAACATTTCGTTCATTAGTCTCATAAAGGTACTTGGAGCGTTACTCAACCCAAATGGCATAACCAGCCATTCGTACAGTCCTTCGTTGGTCTTGAAGGCTGTCTTCCATTCGTCTCCTTCTCTAATTCTGATCTGATGATACCCACTTTTCAGATCGATTTTCGTAAAATATGCTGCCCCACTAAGGCAACCCATCATGTCATCCATCCTAGGCAAGGGAAACCCGTATCGGATGGTGATCTTGTTTATAGTCCGCGAATCTGTACACATTCGCCACTCTCCACCCTTCTTGGGCGCAAGGACTGTAGGTACTACACAGGGGCTTAAACTCTCTCTGATCATTCCTTTATCTAACAACTCCTGCACTTGTTTGCGTACTTCTTCATTGTCCTTTGGACTCATTCTGTACGTTGCCTTGTTCGGTAAGCTTGCTTCTGGTATAAAATCAATGTGATGGCTGATGCTCCTTTTAGGAGGCAACTTATCAGGTAACTCATCAGCCGCAATGTCTTGAAATTCTTCTAACAGCTCCTATACTTCCCTAGGCAATTCTGTTTTCTCTAGGCTCAGTAATACTGGCTTCATCCTCCTCACAACTGCAAAATTAATTTCAGTTTCATCAATCTGCTTTATGAACTGTTTTCCTCCCATTAATAACGCCTTTGTTCCACTTGATTCTGCTGAATCTTCCTCTTTGATGGGTACGAGTGTGTGTTTGACCCCATCCTTTGTAAACTTATAACAATTCGTTTTCCCATCGTGTGTCACCTTCCTGTCATACTGCCATGGTCTTCCGAGCAGTATGTGGCACACGTCCATAGGCATAATATCGCAGACCACTGTATCGTGGTACTTGCCAATGCGAAACTCTACCTCACATTGTTCGTCAACTAACAGCTGGTGGCCTTTCTGCAGCCACGACACCTTGTAAGGTGTGGGGTGCTTCAGCTGCTTCAACCCCAGTTTTTCCACCATCTCAGTGGCAACCAAGTTATCCGTACTCCCGCTGTCTATTATCACCTTGCAGCATTTCCCATGCGATTTACAGATTGTCTGAAACAGTGACTTCCGCTGTGTTGGTTCAGCCACTTCCTTGGTTGGCTTTAACAACACCTTATTCAAAAGCAACGCTTCTCCCGTTTCTGCCATATCTTCCACTTCCCGTGGTTGCGCTTCAGCTTCTTCAGGCTGAATCATAAATGTTCCTCTTTGACCTGTCTGCTCAACTTCTGGACATTCAAAGGATCGATGTCCCCATTTTTGACACCTGCAGCACTGGAAACTAGTTCCCCTTCCGCAGCCATTCCCTCGTCCTCGCTGATATGACCAACCTCCTCTGGTGCTGTCTCCTTTGTCTGCTGTCCCTGAAGTTTTTGAGCTGCTTCCTTCTTCATTGTTCGCAGCACTCTTTCCTCTTCCGTAGGACTGTCCTCGTCCTCTACCATTCCCTCTCCCTCTCCTGTTATTCTGCTTCCTATTAATTTTCTCCTCAGCCTTCACAGCACTAAGAAAGGCTTCTTCAATACTTCTGGGAGAAAGAATGCTAATTTCATCCAGGATCTCCATCCTCAAACCGTTGACATACCTCGCTGTCTTTTCTGGAGTCTCATCCGTATAACTGACACATAGATTTACCCGGTAGAACTCTTCCGTGTACTCTTTGACAGTCATACTCTTCTGTCTCAAATTCTGTACTCGCCGACATAGTTCAACCTGGTAATCTTTCGGCAGAAATCTGCCCTTCAGTTTTGCTACCATCCTTGACCAGTTTCGTATGGGTAGTTTGTTCAGTCTTTTTCTGTCTGCCTGGACATTAGCATGTCCTTTCAACTTAGTAGCAGCGAACTTGACTCTCTTATCCTCCTTAACTTCCTCATTCTAGAAATATTTATCTAGTTCGCTTATCCAATCTAGTAGGATATCAGCAGACAGACTGCCATTGTAATTTGAAATTTCTGTTTTTGGTTTGCTGCTGGCCAATAAGATTGAACGCAACAGTCTCAATTCTGGAGCTTCTTCATCAGAATCGTCTACAACAGCTACTGCTTCTTCCTCACTGTCATCTCCCAATTCCGGGTCTCTTCGTCTACCCGCTTCTACTACTTCCAAGCGAGCTGTAAGAACTCTAATCTGTTCTCTTAATCCTTCATCCGCCCCCCTACGTGCACCTCTTCCACGCCCTCGTCTTGGCGCTTGTCCTTCTGCCATCTTCCTCTAAATAATAATAATAAAAAAACTGCTCTGATACCAATTGATGTGGCCAGCCCACGTGGTCCCACGCCAGCTCACTCCTTCACGGTCCTTCGCTGATATTCGGTGCTAATTATGGTTTGATTTGCACTTGAATGCGGTAGGTGATTTACAATCAACCCACGGTACTTACCTGTCCTCGCTGCGACACCTGTCCTCCTCGAAGCTGTCGAACCCTAATCTCCTTACTACCCTTTTCACTTGTCAACTCGCGCTCATTTGGTCATTTTTACCTTGTCGTTTTGCTGCTCTGTGGTTTTGTTCTGAAGCTCGGCTCCGTCTCTAGTTGCTATCCGTTTGTGGCGATACTCTGTTAAGGTTCTGATGGTTTGTTGGCTAAACGCTGTGGTTTGATGTTGTCTCCTCGTCCGTGTATTTGGTTCAGGCGTTTACTGGTAAGTTGTGGCTCTTCTACCTTGCATTCTGTTGGTTCTTCGTGACTATGCTCAGTCGACTGGTTCTACTTCTGTATTCTCTGTTTGTCTCGGTCAATGGCGCTTTAATTTTGTGATGAATGTTGGTGTTGAGGGTTTTCTGGTTTTCCCAGTTGACAATGTGCAGTTCGTTGGTCTGCAACCTGGGTTTTCTTCGGCACTCGGCTCTGTGTTTAGGTAATTTACTTATTCCCTGCTATAATTCTTGGTTTGCTTTTCGAGCTGTGTCTAACAACACTCGGCCCCTCCGTGGTCAGGGTTTCACTTCGTCTCGATTAGTTGAGGACTCGGTTCACTTATCCGGTATGGTTCTCCCCTTTAACCATACTCGCTTCGCTTCTTGCTAATTCGTTTTTGACCTTCGGTTTCGTTTCTGGTTCGAGGGTTTTTACTGTGTCAACAAACCCTAACTTACTCCTTTGTATTGGTTACAGGTGACTGGTTCCGTGGCTCTTCGCAATGAGTTTGGTCGATACTCTTCCGGGTAGCTCTGTTCTTATCTTGGTGGCTCTTCGTTTTGACTGTATCTGCCTGTATCTGTAGTCTGTGTGTTGGATGCTTCCGTGGCTCTCTGTTCTTGCTGTAGTTATCGGCGCCTGTATGATTATTAGCTATAACATTTTAATGTTCTGGGTTGCTTTAACCCGTAGCCGTAATGTAGAAGTTTGCTGTAGGTTTTGGTTAGTGGATGATTCGGTTCATCGAACCCTCATCACACGATTCATTCATGTAATATTAAATTTGACAGGCTTGCAATGTATTATATTGGAATTTGCAATCTACGATTTACTTTGATGTTATTTTCTTACCCGGTTTTGACTGTGGGTCGTTGGGTTATTCGGCTCTGTTCGCCTCTTTTCGCCTGTTGCTCACTCTCGGTCTTGACTTGTCTCTGGACTTGTGGTATTTGGAATATCGGTCATGTATTTGCCTGCAACGATTTTGGATATGCGATAATATATATATGTGAACTTGTTTTGTGAATCTCTGTCACTGTGTTTGCCTGCACGAATTATTTGTACAGAAATATATATATAGAATTTCTAATACAGAGGACTTATGTATTTCATTCATACATCTATGTGTACACAGAATTTAGATGAAGGGAATTTGAAATATATTTCTCTAGTTCTCTCTTTCAATCGCTTAGCTGCTGAACCCTTCTGTGGTTTTTGGTCTGTTCTTTTATACAATAGGTACAGGTAGTTAGATAACTGTAGATAGTTATCCTTTACAGTTTGTCATATAGTTATTCTTTTTCAGTTTTGCCTGGCAGTTACTAAAACTTACTCTACCTGTCTATTCGTTTGCTTACTTTGTCATCTTTGTCCCACAAGGGTTTTTCGTTTACATTACTCATTGATATTAATCTAATTCTAATAACTAGAATTAAAACCTGTTGCCACAGTAAATAAAAATAAATGAAAATTAACTAACAGAATCTAATGTTGTAGTTGACTTTGGTAGAAAATAAAAATAAAAATGTAAGAACCTTGACAGACTTGCTGTCCTTTTGTCGAACTGTTCATCTTTCCCAATCTTCTTCCGAAACTTTGTCCGCCCTTTCTCGGTCTTTGCCCTGTCGACCAGATGCTCCTGCATCATCATTTTATTTGATGCCAGAATGAGTCTGTGGCTCTGAGTTTCGTTGATTTTTTTCATCCTCTTCTTTTGCATCTTCTGAATTGTCAAGAAACTACCACCCCCTTTGCTTAGGGGCTTACCTCTTCTTTTTATATGCATTTTTGCTTGTGGGCAAGAATTCTGCAAATGACTTGTTTGGAAGGAGGGTCAACATCAGAAAGTCGTATTCTCATAGTCTAACACCTATGTCCACCAGAAGTTATCATGCTTTATAAGGAGACATTTAGGAAGACCTTTGCTAAGGTCGATCCCTACACAAATCTTGACAAAAGTAAAAAAACCTTTTGAGGTTCTATGCAGGTCCATTTTTTTGAATTTACCCAAGATGTTTTTGATATCTTGCAAAAACTGATGGTGCCAAAAATGAGGGGGGAGGTTTGGAAGTCTCACCCAAACCGACATTATTGTTACCACCTTGTTTATTGCATCAAACCCAGGGAACCATGGGGTAACAAAGCGCCCTATGTCTTTTTGTATGTTATGTTTCTATCGTTGAATAGATTAATACATAATGTGTATATATGGGTAGAAGCTTTAGAACTTCCTGGAGGCTATTGGGTGATTCAGTTGTTTTTAAGAAGTGTAATATTAAACATGATAGCACAACGTACAAAACAATAGTTGTTTCTTCATTCTAATAACTTCTTTGATAGTCACTTTAATAAATTATATGTAATATATTCTCCTAATTTATGTGTAATAATGTTCTATAGAAATCAATCTTCAAATAGATCTAGGATGGTAAGTTTATAGATGAATAAACTTAACTATGAAAGTGAGCTTGGGTGAGGGAAGGAGGTGGGAAAAGCATTAGGTAAAATTTAATTATTACATTTTATCTAGTATTTATGCCTGCCTTCATCTGCTTTTTACTAGCTTGTGAGAAATATTGGGTAAAATATAATACTATATATTATATTTTACCCAATATTTCCCATCAATTGGTCCACTTTTTATTGTAAATTTTCTTTATATTTGAAGTTTAAAAGTAAACAAACTCAACTATAAAATTAGCAGGGGTGAAAGGAAATATTGAGTAAAATGTAATATTTAGGTTGGGGTGTGATGGAAAATATTAGGTAAAATGTAATAATATTATATTTTAATTAGTAATTCTCCCCACGGCTCATCACTTTTTACTGCGTGGGAGTAGTAATAAATATTTGGTAAAATATAATACTAATAAATATATATTGTGTCCAAAATTTCCTCTAACCCATCCACTTTTTTATTTAAAAAAAATATTATAATTTGAAGGTTTATAAGAACTTAACTCCTTTGTAAACATTTGATCCCAGTTATGGTAGAGATGTTGTAATGTGTTAACATTTTGACTAGGTCAAAATAATATAAACAAAATAAATAATTATATTTATAATTAATAATTAATAATTAATAATTAAACATCCAACTTAACTTCGGATCTACTAAGTGCTGAGAGGGATCAACTTTCTTGAGATGCAAACCTATTTTAAACTGAAAAGAGATTTGATCCCTCTAGGTGCTTGGTAGATCCAAAGTTAAGATGGATCTTAAGTATGGTTAGCATTTGCGTGATTATTCGGTTAAACCATATAAGACTATAACACATAAATTGATAAGAAGGTTTTCAATCACAAGAGAAATACCATTGCACATCTAAAATTAATTATTATTTGATCTCATTTCTTTTCCTTGCAAGTAGTCTTGTTAAGTGATGGGGCTAAATTTGTTGAACTCTTCATCTTGAATTTAATTTATCAATCCAAAGATGTGATTCCTTGAAGAAGTATTGTGCGTTATATGCACAAATATAATAATGCACAAATGCAATAATACAATTTGAATTATAAATTTAATGAATGATGTGTAACTTAATGTTGGCTTAAATATTTTGTTAGCTTCTCCCTCCAAAAAATATACTCCTAAACTTTACTTCCTCTTCTTATGAGAAGCACCTAAGAAGAAGAAAAAAAACACATGTAAAGAAGGGGAGAATATAGGGTTACTTAGTTGACTACTACATGATTGATTCAACAATGGTTTTAACAATTAGTGTGGTAATGTGTCCTAAAATCAACATCCTCTCCAACATCTTGCACCTTAACCAACCACAATAACTTATTCAAAAGATGCATGTCTAGACGATCCAACTTTTACCATTATATTATTTTTGATAAGTATTGATGCTTTTAGAGTGGAAAAATTGGAGTAAGTAACTTACACTCAGAGAACTTTCCAACAGTGCAAGAATTGTATCAATCATAGTTCATATGCATAAGTTTTGACTCTTAGAAGTTGACCTACTTTGTTGACCACCATGGTACAATAGAATGACACGTTAGCCCCCATTACTGATGTAATTTAGGTTATCCATATGTGAACTTTCAAGAAGACTCTAGAAGGGCCAAAATCATAACTCTAGTTGAGTGTTGAGGGAGGCCAACCTTACCCCTAGTTGACTATTAGGATACATTAAATACCATACCACTAAGAGGAGTACAGGTTCTGTTCTATACTATTGTATTTTTTTCCACAGTTGATTAAAGCAACCAAGAGTGGGAAATTAGAGAAAAACATAGGGATTTAAGGTTCTATAATAGCCTTAGGCCATAAGTCCCAGCTAACTCCATAAAGAGAACTTATTCTTGTGTACTTGTATATTTCCATAGTAGAGAAAATATAATAGAGCAAGCTCACCTTCTAGTTGGGTTTTCTCATGTAGGAGTCTCTCAAGGTAAAAATTTTGTCTATTGTGTATTTGGTTTGCATGTGTGTACTTCTCTTTGTTCTCTATTTCTCTCATTTCCACTATAATTTTCATTATTTGAGAAAAAAACCAAATATTAAAGAATTTTAGATCTACATGAATATTAACTTGCAAAGTATAGATTTTAGTTATTTTATCATATTTGTTGTGATGAATATGTTCTAATGGATTTTTCACAACAATTTATAGATCAATAAACTATATAGAAACTAGGAAATGAAATGATTACAAAGTTAAATGGTGCAAACAAGATTCTCTTCTTCTATCTCCTCATTCACTTAGGCTAGAGACCCATACTCCCAAATCCCAAGTTAAGAAGAGATATGGGAAGTGAATCTTACTATAGTTTATGATGAGGTAGACATGTATAACATCATTGAATCCTCTAACAATTTTTAACAATGCTTATTTTGCATTCAAATCAAACCAGCCAAAATGTTGAACACCATAATTTAAAAAGTTGTAAATTCAATAAGCAAGAAGATAAATTTCAAATTACAAACGACTTAAGGAAATTACATAAAGAAAACCAAAGAAGGTTATAATAGATTGCATGAAACCACTATAGGAAACTATAAACTAATGAAAATTTGAGAATGGTACAATAATG
Source organism: Pinus taeda (assembly GCA_000404065.3). NCBI lineage: Eukaryota > Viridiplantae > Streptophyta > Pinopsida > Pinales > Pinaceae > Pinus > Pinus taeda. Next base: position 28,797 of record APFE030769795.1, on the reverse strand, counting down.
GGGGTTCCTCAAGCATTCCCTTGAGTGGGCCCTACTTAAGATCTCTACAATAACCCTTGTTAAAACCACCAAGTGCTTAAATATGGAAACATGATCGTCTTTATTTAAAAATTAAAAATCATGACAACAAAGTGTCTTCTATAATTCAAACTTCCTATTAATACACTATAAAAGCACTATGCTAGTAAAAAGCTTATTCCTACTTCCATCTTAGCTCTACTTGTACTAAAATTTAGAAATATCCCTTCAGTGAATCCTTGATTCAAGGGTGATTGTATTCTTGATCCCTAGAATCATAGATCCTTGTTTTAAGGGCCAATTTTTCATTCCTTAATTCAATTCCCTTTATCATTGAATTGAATGAGGGTGTGGTTGATTAAATGATTTGAATGCTCTCAATTCGTAGTTACCTTGGAGATTAGAGAGGGGGCATGATCTCAATTTTCTCTCATATGTAACTAATTACATGTTGAAGGAGATCATACTACTTAGGATTTGACTTGCTTGTAACAATAATTAGCCCACAATCTCAAGAACGCATATTAAATCCATGTAAAAATCACAATAAAAATAGAGTACATCACATAAACTCAAAACCTCAACCATTAAAAGTCCATCCATATAACTCAAAATGTTTCATATTTACTAATTATTTTACAAGTCTTTAGTCTTTTAGGTAAAAAAAGCCATATTAGCTATATGTTGGGCCCTAGTAAGATCTCCTTGAATCTTAACACCCTTAATGATAAGAACCAGGATCAAGCATAACGAGAACAAAATAAACCATGATAAGGACAGCCACATTTAAATATCCAACAAAAAAAATATTCTAGAGAATCCCTGTAATAAAACCACATTCAATCCCCTACATACTTGTAGTACCCTTGATAATTCACCTGCTAGAGAGGTCTTGGCATGGAGAGAGACATTCTTGAAAATTAATTATCCATAATTTCCAAGGTACCATAATGGCATTAGAGTTTGGGAAGTCCTCGTTATTAGTGTTAGTATTACGAGAAAGACATGAAGGTAGTAGCCCACACATTAACCTTAGATACCCAACTTCTAAATGAACACCTACTTTGTCTTGAATGTTTGCTAGTGTGTTTTGAGATTGGAGTCACCAAGAAAAAATAAATTCTTTGGAAGCCTTGACACAACATAGTGAGACTTTATGCCAAATGTAGAGATTTGATTATAAGAAATGAATCGCTGATAACAATTACCTAATTAGCACCTTTCTTCTTAAGAAAATTAAGACATTGGAAAAGTGCAAATTCCTTTACTTCATTGCTATACGTTACCCCTAATCCTCATGCAACTTCTAATTCTTATTGCCCTTTGAGTTTCCAAAATATCCCCACCTCTATGCATTTGATGCCCCTATTAGTTCCATGTGATTATTACCATTTCTCTTATATTTTGCACATATCACTTAACTAGATTCTATGAATTATTCTAGATAATCATGTATGCATAGCATAATATTCTCACAATCTATATAAAAAATTGATAAGAAAATGAAATTATAGTTTTGATTGATTTGATAATAAAATTAATTTATAGTTTTGATTGATTTGTTATGTTTTAAGCTTTTTAAGATTCTACATCAATTCAGAGATGATGAAAGCCCTTAAAACCCCTTTAAAGGATGGAATCATGAATTAACCATAATTGAAATTAAATCATAATCAAAACTATTATTCATTTTAAATACTTTTTATTTCATTCCTAATATATAAAATAAAAATGATCTAAATCCATAAATCTTAGAAAATATGCGAGAAAGATTAATATTCTTCTATAAAGATTTTATTAAGTTTATCAAGTTCTAAATAAATTTGAATCATTTGAAATTTTTTTGATTCTTTTTATCCTCAATGTGAAAATCAAAATATTAACAAGTCTAATATGCAACTTACGCAAAAAGTAATTGATAGCAAAAGTATAAAAAATCCCCTCGTGCCTATGCATAAAGATTTTTTTTTTTTTTAATTATTAAAAACTTATGTTTTGCAAGGTTCCATTTTGTAAGCAACATTATAATAATTTAGATCTTCTTCAACTTTTGAATTTAGGTTTCTCCTTTAGAATATTAAAACAAAATTTCAAAATATTAAAATAAATAAAACTGTTAAAGTTTTTAAGCAGGGAGATTTTTATAGTTGAATTCACAAAGTTAAAGATACATTAAGCGTTTAGTTAAAACAATGAAATTTCTATTTTGCATAAAAATCATTTATAACAAAAATTTACACAACAAATGACATCAATTGGCTTTTGTTTATTGTCTATATTCTTAAATAACTAATGCATCTACAAATGCTTATAAGTCTTACCTTGCATTATTTGACAACTTGATATTTCAAGGCCTTATATGACTCATACACAAGTTGCCCATAAAATCAAGCTAGCTATTAAAGGTAGGTAAAAATGTTAGAAAGAAAAATATTTAATATCATAAAATCAAGCTAGCTATTAAAGATAGGTAAAAATGTTTGAAAGAAAAACATTATATAATACTAAAGGAACACACAATTAATTATGAAAATGCATGTTTACTTAGGGGCATACCAAAGAGCTATAACGATTTATAATGGAGGGGATATTGTTTTTTCTTATCAATACATTATATTATTTTGAAATATGTTGTTAGTAAATGATTACTTAAGTTTTAGGCATTTTATATTTTTATGAAAAAAGCAATAGAAAAATATCTATAAGTATTGGGAGACTTTGAGTTATTAATATATTAGATAGGCAATAAATATAAAATTGAGACTATAATATCATTTCTAATTAGAAATCAAGTTATGAAGGTATAAAACAATTTCGATAATAATATATATTTGAGTTGATAAACTACCAAAAATATATCATAAAATAAAATGTGATTGTTAATTTTTTTAAAAACTTGGGCAAACTTAGTAAATTATTTTCAAAAGTTACACATTGATTAAAAGTCAAGCATGAGCTTTACACACTTAATAAATTTTATTTCTGACAAATTGTATTTATAATCCCATAAAATTAGTCATTTTAAGAAATTTTATTTCTGACAAATTCTATTTATAATCCCATAAAAAAATTAGTCATAATGTGATTGTTAATTTTTTATAAAACTTGGGCAAACTTAATAAATTATTTTCAAAAGTTACACATTGATTAAAAGTCAAACTTGAGCTTTACACACTTAATAAATTTTATTTTTGACAAATTCTATTTATAATCCCATAAAATTAGTCATTTTAATAAATTTTATTTGTGACATATTCTATTTATAATCCCATAAAATTAGTCATTTTAATAAATTTTATTTCTGACAAATTCTATTTATAATCCCATAAAATTAGTCATTTTAATAAATTTTATTTATGACAAATTCTATTTATAATCCCATAAAAAAAATAGTCATTTCATCTAAATGAGCCAATAAAAAAATATAAATTCAAATTTCAAATGTTATTTTTTATTTTCAAAATATTCAATTTTTTAGTTATTCTTTTCAAAACTTTAATAAACTTTATAAAATCTTTTAAAAAATTTCAGAACTAATTGAAAGTCAAAGCATTTTGACTGTAAAATGAAAATGATTACAATATAACCTGCGATAGGCAAATATAAAAATGATGGAAACAAAAGTATACAATATTAAAATGGTTATCAAAGTTCTAGGCCATTCTTTCTCCACATTCATGATTTTGAGTGAACAATTCGAAACTTCAACGTTTTGGATCATAATTTTTTTGGGGTCAATTTTGATTTTTCTCAATAATTCAAAGCTTTACTTTTATGAATTTTAATTTGTTTAAACAATTCAGAAAATTAATTTCAATGTTTTAAATCATGGATTTATTAAGTCTCAAGATGGATCAAATTTCTTGAGATTATATTAATTTTTAAATTCCAAAGTGTATGTAGAATTTGGGGCTGTCCTAAGTTTAGGGTGGACTCACCCCTTGGAAAAGAGTGACAAGATGGTTATAAAGAGAATTAAAATGAGAAGTGTTGACAACAATGATATGAACATTAATTGGAATGAAAATTTAAGGATCTTTGACTTGGAGATTTTATATTAAAATACCAATAAATTATGGAGGACTAACCATGAATTCGAACATAAAATTGTAAAAATTTTCATACATAGTTTAAATTATTGCGTAGTTTAACTTATAGACGAAATAGTATTTTTTCACAAACGATACAAAGCAAAAATGCATTTTTTTGTTGTTTAAATTAAAATTTTGAATACATAAATTACAACTTGAAAATCCTCTCAGGCGCTGGAATTCTACATATTAAAATAACTTAAACTCAATTTTTTAAAAATCGCTTCCAAAATTTTAGTTAAAATTAATATAAAAATATTAAAAACAATTTCGTCTTTAAATTAAATAACTATATTATAAATTATTATTAAAAAAATTAAAAATATTTAATATCACATTTAGGATTTTTAATGAATTATAAATATTAAATTATTAAAATTTTAATTTAACCACATATTTAAACTAATAAATTAATAATTAATAATTAAAATAAAGAATAAAAAAAGCACGGTAGCAATTCATTAATCAAAACATTGAAAATTTTGGACTTATAAGCCGCCTACACCCTTTTAATGATATAATAATATTATCGAATAAAAGATTATGAACGACAATAATATTGAACTTTGAATTATTTAAAATAATGAAAACAAAAATAGTATATCAATGGAAAAATTAAATATAAATAATGAAATATAAAATAGTAATATAATGGAAAATTTGAAAATATTAAATACTATATCATGGCTAGATAGAAAAAGAAAAAAATAATGTAAATTAATATTATAAATTACAAGTTGGGACTTTGATATCAGAATTAAATAAATAATTATTAATAGATTGAAGATAATAAAACTATTAAGATTTGACTTTACCCAATATTGGGAAGGAAATAACTAAAATAAACTAAAAATTTTTGCTCATTAAATAAAGGTATGAAGGAAGAAACAATGGACCAAACTATTTAAGATTTTTAATTATTAAAATTGTTTAAATTAAACAAAATAATGAAGACAAAAAGGATGAAGGAATGATCGAGGAAATTAGAATATTAAAGAGTAGAATAGTTAAAGATATAAAATTGTATTGATAAAAGGGTGGGTTTATATTGATGTAAAATTATATCACAAAATTAAGTGAGAAGGGAGGAGGGCGAGGGTGAGGGTGAGGGTGAGGGTGAAAGCAAGGGCAAGGAAGGGCAGTTATTGATTAAGATAATGAATACGAGGTTTTTAAGAGTCACTAAGTTTGTAGTTTTTTTCTTTGTTAAATGTTTTAGGTGTTTTTCAATATTAAGAGTTTACTAGATCAAGCGGGTGGACAGGAAAGGAGCAAGGGCAAGGATCTTATAATGGTCAAAGCTAATGAGGTGCTTGGTTTTGAAGGAATTTTTGGCTAGAGTAAATTTTAGGACTCGGTTATGCATCGTGTTAGTAATGTGCTCTTTCAAATGGGATTTAAAATGCCTACCAATTTGGTCTACATAAGGCTTATCACATGAACAAAGAATTAGGTAAATTCTAGGGCCTGCCATAGGATCCATCTTGTCTTTAGGGGACCTAAAAAATTGCTTAGGGGTTTTTAAGGGTTTGAATATGGATATAATGTTCTTTTTAGCTAAGAATTTGGAAATGATATCTTGGTACCTTTTATATACAGAAGGGAAATGAGGGCTTTAGGAGAGGATAGAGGGTCTTTGGACGGTGTGAACAAGCATATCTATAGGCTTTATTGATTTGGGATGAGAAATAACCATTTTGATAAGGGATTTGGCGAGCTGAGATCTTTCTAAGGGTTAAAATTGATGATCAAAAATTATGAGTGCTCTATTGAAGAGGGTCTTTAAGACGATAGATTTCTAAGTTGGGTGATGATGGGAGTTTGCATGGAAGTACAGGTCTATGTGAGTTTTCTTTCGATACATCTAGAAAGAGAGGGAACCATCTGAATGACAGGTGACGTGGACATCCAGAAAGGGAAGGGGGGAGTGCTCTTCTAATTCCATGGTGAATTAGATATGTGAGGAGAGGTTGTTGAGGTGATTCAAGAAAGCTTGGAGGGTAGGAATGCCATGTGGCTAGACCATGAAAGTATCATCGATGAACCAATACCAACATTTAGGTTTTTGATGCCATGAATTAAGAGTTAAAGATTCAAAGTCCTCCATAAAAATATAAGTTTTCTCATAGCAAATACTTTTAAAGGAAAATAAAGTAGAGGTTAAATAGATTTTAATCATAGCAAAGGTGTAGAATTTTTCTACAAATAAGCTAGCTCTGATGCCATGTAGAAATTCTCACTGTAGATCAACAGATTATGCAATATACTAAAGCAAAATACAAGATCTACTTCTACAACAAACTTTGCAGAAGCTTAATCAATTTGAGCACGACCAATTGAGAACACATATAACTGAGAATGAGAAATCAATCAGACATAACACAGAAGAAATAACATGGGGAAAGCCTCAGCCTAAAACCCCAATCTCTCTATTATCATACAAGTGGAAATATGTTCGAGTTACAAAAAGAATCAGCTCACAAGCTATCATGCTCTCTCTGCAATCAAATAATGATGCTCATAGACAGTCAAAGGCTTCTCCAAACCTTCTCCTTTGCACTCCAAGCCTCCTATTTCCTTGCGCATTTTTCCTTGGGGTCCAATGATGCCACCTGTGTGAATTGGCCTCTTCACACACTCACTAACCTCTGATCTAACTGCGTAATCCTGAAGGAGATAAAACCTTCTGCATGGATGAGTTTCCTTTATAGGAAAAATTCATCCAACTGATAGTACATTGTCCCTCCTTTGATCTCAACTGGGTCTCTAACAAAACTGACATGCATGAGTTATTTATGAGAGAATATTCAATTATCTGAAGTGCATCAATTACATGCATGCAAGCATTAACTAACTGAACTCACAATTAATTCAACAAACTATTTGAACTAATCTAACTGGACTTAACTCAGTTAACTGAGCTAACTAATTACAACTCAATATTACAACTCATCCTTATCTCTTTAATTGATGGATAAATTCCTCAATTAATGGAGAAATTGTTGCATGTCCCCACATAGACTTCATGTTTGATTTTCTACAACTAATTAACTCAAGATGAGTTAATCAATTATTTTACAAACAACTGCTAAGATCAAATTCAAATTTTACTTCTCAATTTAGTTTAGGGACTAACTAAAATTGGAATCCATCCCAAAATGTTATTTTTAGCACTTCCATTTTTCATTCCTTGTTGTTATGTCCAACGCTGGTACCCGAACTGCTATTTTTAGCACTTCTATTTTTAGCATTTATTGTTGCTATTTTCAACACTCCCTCTCAACAAGAAAGACATTCAACTCGAACCCGATCCTGAACCTTTGGAATGTTCTGCATGCAACACTTCTCCCAAGTGTTATTGCTCCAGAAACTCTAGAAACAAAAAATCTCACAACTGAACTCCTTGTTGGGCTAGAAACATCCTCTGATGTTGAAGGTCCCTCTGCCGCTGACAAGTGCTCCTTCTTTGACCTCTGAGTTGCTGTAATACTCCATGCGTCTTGAACCATTGCACACCTCTCTGTGCCATCTTGCATTGGTGCAACACTCCTATGCCTCTCGCATTGTTGCAGCCTGCTAGCTCTGCACTATCTTGGGATTCCTGCACTGTAGCTCTCTCTATCACTCCATCTGCATCTGCCTCTACCAACTCAGCCAGTCCTACTACTCCTCGTCGAGGCTCCCGTAGCAAGGTCTAATCAAAGAGGTTGGGTACCTCAATGGTCCTGCCCCTATTCCAGCCTTCTTGGGACTGTCACTCCACATTGCCCCACCTCCAACCTAGAGGTATGGATGCATGTGATCCCTCTACCCACTTGACTCGAAATTCCCCCCTATGGAGGTCTCTACATGAGTGGATGCCTCCACTTGGTCTCCTCTCGGCTTCTCCAGTTGTGGCTGCTCCACAACCTCCTGAAGCTGCTTCACCAATTGTGTCTCCTCCACAATTGTCTAAGACTTCTTCTGGCACTGCATGTTGAGAGGTAATGTATTCTCCCTCTCAACCACTAAGTCTCCATCAGTTGCCTTGCTCCTCAAGGCTTTACATGCATCTTGAACCTCAAGAGCATACAGGTTCTTGACTCATGAACCAATCTGCTTCACCTGTCTCATGGTAATGTGTCGAAGGAAAACCTTTCCCTTACTGAAGACTACATCACAGCCCTTGTCATCCAGCATGGCGATTGACACCAAATTTTTCCTCAATCCTGGTACATACTTGACATCGGTCAAGGTAATGTGAGCTCCATGCTCCCTCTGAAAATCAACCATGCCTACACTTGAGACACTATACTTTTCATCATTACCCATCGCTATGAGTATCTGGAGATCTTTCTCCTCCAAGGTACTGAACAAAATCTTGTCGCCGATCATGTGGAAAGAAGCTCCACTTTCAAGAAACCAACCACATCCCACCATGGATGAAACCATGCATGCGAAGAGGGTGAAATCCAACTCGAACTGTGAGGCCAATGCCTCACCTTCAAATCCTTCCTTGGATCCCATCTTGGATTTCTTCCGTGGACAATTTGTAGCAAAATGACCCACCTCATGACAACGAAAGCATCGCACTTTCGATTTGTCAAACTTCTTCCCACCATAGGAAGAACTCGATTTGGGATGAGAATCCTTCTCCTTCCTTTTCTTTGCCTTACTCGCTAAGGCACAATTTTCTTCATCCTCCTTGGATGAATAAGATCCATCTCTGGTGCTTCTTCTTATCTCCTCCTGCATTAGATCCGACCAAAGTCATTCCCAATCTGGCAGCTTTTCTCTTCCATTAACCGAGTCTTGCTAGCTGTGCCAACTCTCAGGAAGATCGAGGAGTGCAAGACTCACCATGTCATCGTCAGCGGTCATGATCCCTACACTTCCAAGCTCATCCCTATAGGTGGTGAGCTTGTTCAGATATG
>APFE030769775.1:91261-106599 GCA_000404065.3 Pinus taeda | reverse complement strand
GTGGTAGTTCTCGGATATATCTTTCTAACGAGCTATCATACGCGTCAAACGGAGATCGTATGCCAAAGTTACGACCCTGGAAAATTGATGTACCAATTTACCCAAAACGGGGCCCACAATTTGGCGTTTCATCTTCTAGGGGTAGGTTTTGGAATGTGAAGGGTTTTCCATTGTTTCTCAACAATAAATAGGCTTTTGAGCCTCATTGTAACATAGTTCAGAACAGTTCAGAGGCATGTAGTTGCACATCTCTTCTCAGAGATAAACTACCATCGCCCTAGCTGGTTTATTTCCAATTCTGGTGGTAAGCATATTTCAGTATCTTCCATTAATGAAATGAAGCATTATTTCCGTTGCATCTTTGTGTATATGGTTATCTCTGTATTTTATTGCGTTCCTGTTTAAATCCGGATCATAAAATCATTGTACCTCTAAGGTACTCAGATTGAGTTGTCAACTTGGTCAAGAAGAATGGGGAAATAAGGCATTGTAGTGATTTCAAGAACCTAAAAAGGATTCCTTGAAAGATAACTACCCCTAGCCAACATTGACCACATTTTACAGAAGGTGGTAGGGTCAACAATAATGTCTATGATGGATGGTTTCTTTGGGTATGACCAAGTTGATGTACACCCAGAAGATCAAATGAAGACTGCCTTTACCATACCCTGGGGGAGATTCATGTATGCAAGGATGCCCTATGGTTTGACTAATGTTGGAGCCAGTTTTCATAGAGCAATAGACATTGCTTTTGTGCGTGAACAAGATAAGTTTGTGATTATCTATTTATATGATATCACTTTTTTTCAAAGACAAATGAGGAACACCTTGAGCACCTAAGGCTTCCCTTTGAGAAATGTACAAAGTATGGGATGTCTTTGAATGCCAAAAAGTATCAATTTTCTCTAAGTGAGGGAAAGATTCTTGGACACATACTGGATAAAGAGGGAGTGAGGACTGGCCCTAAAAGAGTGGAGGAAATTCACAACATCTCATTACCCTAGAACAAGAAAGAGACTCAAGTGTTCTTGGGAAAAATAAATTCCTAATAATATTTGCGCCAAACTATGTTGAGATAGTGAAGGAGAACATTGAGATGTTGAAGAAGAGAAAGGAGGTAAAATTGACCCCAAAAGCTCAAGAATCATTCCTCATGATAAAAAATTCCTTAGCTGAAGCACCTGTGTTAGTCAATCCATACTATCTAACACCCTCTTTTTATAATTTTTGTTGCCTCCCCTGATACAATGGTAGTTGTTCTGTTGCAGAAAAATAATGAGGGGCATGAGAAGCCTGTGGAATTTTTAAGTTAAGTGTTAAGAGATGTTTAGCTGAAATATAACATATTGGAGAAACAAGATTATGCCCTATTCAAAGCCTTGAAATATTTCTGAGTGTATATGTTGTAGTCAAGAAAAATAACCTATGTCCCCATGACCTATGTGAAAGATATTCTTGTGCAAGGAGATAGTGAAGGCAAGAGGGGAAGATGGATTTCCCAGATCCAAGAATACGACTTAGAAATCAATCCAACTAAACTGATAAAGGGATAGGGGCTAGCCAAGATTATATATGAATCTAATTGCAAATCATTGGTAATTAATGTGTTATTAGAGACAGAAATAAGAACGCAAGTGAAGAGGAATGACGAGGGGTTGAGAGCTCAACTCAGAAAGTCCAAATTAATTTTACCATATCCCACTAGTACAAACGCATAGTTCATTACTTGATGTTCCTAAGATGCCCAATAAATTTTGACAAAGGTAAATGTCATGCCTTGAGGTTGTAGGACAAAACGTTTTTCATTTCAAGTGGCTAGTTTTACCGGAAGGACCATGTAGGTGTTTTGTTGTTGTGCATGGTAGAAGAATATATTTACAAAGTAATGAATGATTTTGATGGTTGCACTTCTTGGGGGCACTACAGTTGGAAATATACAACACATAAAATCCTCAAGATAGGTTTTTATTGGCCCAAAATGTTTAGTGAAGTCTATTATTATGTCAAATCCTATGAAAAGTGCCAAATATTTGCTAAAAAACAGAGATTGTCTCCTTCCCCTTTGATCCTTGTCTTTGTGGAAGAGCCCTTTAGACAGTGGTGGTTGGAATTAATTGGAGAAGTACACCTACCATCCAGTGGTCAGAATAATTTGATTATCACTGCAATTGACTGTTTCACTAAGTGGGTGGAGGCTATCCAAACTAGGAATGAAACTAAAGGATTTGTCATAAAATTCATGGAAGAGAACATTCTGGAAAGATTTGGGTGCCCAAGGAAGATAATCACAGATAATACCCAAGTGTTCAAATTTTCCAAGTTTTTGAGCTTCTGCCAAAAATAAAACATCCTTGTAGGTCACTCTACTACCTATTACCAACAAGGGAATGGATTGGTGGAATCCCCCAACAAAACTCTTGTCAAAATCTTGAAAAATACCATATTAGAGAATCAGAAAAATTGGGATTCACAACTAAATTTTTCCTTGTGGGAAACAGAGTCACGACTAAGAGCTCGACTGGTAAGTCTCCATTTGAATTAGTGTATGGGAAAGTTGTTTTTTTTCCCATGCATCTATCAATTCCAGTGGCTAAACTACTGCAATATGTTAAGAAAGATCCCAATTCTTTAACTAGGAGAACCAATTAGTTTGTGGATCTTCAAGAAACTAGGGGAGAAGTGACTCAAAACTTGGTCAAATAAAGAAAAGATGAAGGATATTTTTGACAAAAGGAGCAAGGACAAACTGTTATAGCCTAGAGATTTGGTGCTTAGGTGGGATGTCATAAGAGAAGACAAAGGGAAACATGGAAAATTTGATCCCTTATGGTTTGGACCCTTCAAGATTACTGAGGAAAAGAGAAACAATACTTTCTTGCTAGAAAATTTGGAGGTTCAAGTGCTTGAGTTTCCTATAAATGGGAAATTACTTAAGCTTTACTTCCATCACTAAGAGGTTCATTTTTCACCCATTATACATAACGGTGGGCTAGTATAAAAGATGAGTAATAATTTCAACTCTTTATATTTCATTTTTTAATTTTATGTACCTGAATAGAATGACTCCATGCGCAATGGAGATAGCACACTAATCTGTAGGTTCTCAATATATTGCTTGGAATACATTGTCCCCAATTGGAGGTGATGTTGTCACCTCCTCTACCCCTCTTTTCATTCATGCATAAGAGGCCCTATTTTCCATGAGGAAAGGCAGTATATTTCGTTTTTTTCTAAAGAGGGAACCTAAGAAGAGCTTAAGTACCAGAAGATCGAGGAGAAGACTTCAAATCGAAGGAAAATGAAAAAATTTCAGAGGCTTGAAAGTTTTTATTCTCTCTCTTCACCCTATGACATGTGGTGGAAAAGGAGAAGCTCCAAAGTCTCATATCAAACCTCGAGACCTCGAAATAAAGTCAAAGTCAAAAATCACGCAACTTTTGGGTAGATCATCACTCATCTCTCCCTTGTTGCTTTGTAGAAGTAGTCCAAAGGGACTACTTGCTTGGACGATAAACGTCTCTTCCCCTCGAGAGTTAACTATTAAACACTTCATCCAACGATGGAGATTAATTACGGGAAGGAAGAGGGGAGGTTTGTCCTCCCGTTGTTCGACCTAAAGAATAGGATGGGAATCACGCTAGCTAGCGTATTTCACCCGCTCATGCTATGATTCATGAAAAAAAGCAGAATTTAAAATTTTTAATGGTAACCGATGTTCTCCCCCCTCGGTCCTATCTGCCACTCCACCCACCATTGCTTCGACTTATTTACATGAGTCTAAACCTAAGTTAGAATGGAAGGCTAACATTAAATCATGGCCTCTTGATACACAAATGGATATTGATACTCTGAAACCTAAAGGTAAAGCACAAAAGAGGAATCTGGGCTAAATTGAAGATACCGATATGGTAGATACACCCTCATCTAAAAACACTAAGACTCAGGAAACAGAGGAAGAAGAATTGGAAACTAGGCCAGTGGAGACAGGCCCAGACCAACCTATTCTTCATGTCTCATTGGAATATTTATCACAGTCCACTTCCTCATCTTCTTCATAGGTAGTTTTTTAAGGTACAATAGCTAGTACATCGGTCATAGGATTAAGATGGTCTGCTACACAGGACATTGAAGAAAGAAATAAGAAAGTGAAGGAGGATATGAAAAAATAAATTACATCTCATTTAGCACCATATCACACCAGGATGTTGACTACAATGGATTTGGAGAGGAAAAAAATGAAATTATTCTTGTAGCATCCTCAAGCCCAGTCTTTGCCTTCAGGTTTATAATTCAAAACCTTGGATGTGTCTTTGGATTTGGGAAGTGTTCCCCTCCTAGATAAAGTCAATTTTCATAGGTAGGTTGGGGAAATGTTGTACATTGAGCTAAATAGGAATGCTTAGACCATCAGCAAGGTTGGAGCACTACTAGAGAAAGTGTTAAATAGGTTGAAGCAAGAGAAAGGAAACTCTCATTCCCTTCACAAATAAAATGAAAGCTTCAAAGAGTTGGTGGTAAATCTTGGGATGAATACTAAGGACATGTAAACTATTGAGGCTCTGCTCAATATTTTTCAAACAGAGATTCAGGAGCTAAGGCATAACCTAAAGATGCCATGCAACAAGCATGTCCAATCTAAGGAGCTAGCATAGGTTGAGGCAGAAAAATAGGTCCTAGCCAATGAAATCATTGATATGAACAATGAGGTTATATCCCTCAAGGAACAGATAGCTGACCTGTAGCAGAAGATTGAATCACATATATGTGTAGCCATCATTCCTGAGAATCCCCAAAACCCTATTGAACAACTTACCCATACCTTTATTGAACTTTGGCCTTTAGAAGGGGAACTGAAAAAGGTACAAAGAAATCTAGAGGTTTCCCACAAAAACTTAGCCCACAAGGAGAAGCAAGTAGAGGTCAATAGGACTAATGTTTAGAATTAACAAATCTAAAGAACTCAGATCAATTTTTATTCCAATATCCTAATCAAAATCCGATGTTTTGGTAGAGACTTCAGCAACTCATTGATCCACCTATGCTCCAGAGAATCGACACCATGATGCAACCTCCACCTCCTACAAGGAAAAATTGAAGATATTACGTATTGTGTCAACCATGACACTGTTATTTTTACTTTTATGTAAACATTTTATTTCTTAGTCAATTATGTTTTTTGTTACAAATAATTGCATCGTGGAGCACACTTAATTTTGACATGATGACTCTCTGTAATAAAATCCAGAAAGGATATTTTGTAAAGGGTTCAACCCTAGAGGCCCTATAAAGATAGTGAGATGATATTGTAAGAGGGTTCAAAACTTTTTGTGATTTTTTTTTCCAATACAGAAAAATTATGCATTGTTGATGTATTATTTCTCTATTGAAGATTAATACAAGTTTTTGGCGATTTCAGCTCACTTGATCTTTTAGTATGTGTTCTTGCTATGTTACTTTCATATGTGTTTCCATTTTCGTCTCATATTATATCATAAATAGATGCTGGATTTTTTTCTCATGAATGTATCGATTCATTGAAGTCAAATATTGATGTATAATGCCTATATGGACATATAAATTAACTCCTTAAAGTGCACATTATGTATCTTTTCATCTCATCCTCCATCTCTGCTTAATCCTCTTCACTCTGATTTTCACTACATAGAAGATAAGTCCTGTGTATTAAAGTTCCTTCTTATTTAACTCTTCTATCCCATATACTACAATGACTTATTAAGCTACAGACCTAGACGATGAAGGTTGTTGTATATTTGCATTGATGTTTATGTGAGTTTTTTTCATCTAATTTTTATGTGTTTCCTCTAGAGGAGGGTTCTGAATCACCTCTATTCTATGACATATTAAATATTGAGTGTGTGTGACAGCTCTTGCAAACCTACACCACTCATCTAGCATGTTCTAGGCACTGGTATTTCATCGAGCCTAGGAGCTACCCCTAGGGGGTTGATTCTAGCCACAACAATGGCTAGCAAGTGGCAGCTTGCAAATTAGGGGTTGTAGCTCCTTCCAGTAGGTGTGAGTAAATGTGCAAGGGAAATAGTTCCTTTCAGTATTAACTTATAAATGAGAAAGGGAAAGATTCATTTTTAGTAGACATTTATAAATGATTAGGGGCTGAATTCTATTTCAATAAATATTAATTAACAAGTAGGTATAAAAGTTCCTTTCAATAGCAATTGATAAACCTACAAGTAGTAGCTTGTGGGGAAATGATGTAATCAAGTTGAAGCTTGTAATAAAAAAAGAAATTGTTGTCTTATGCATATGTTTCTCATGTGCTTGATGATGATTATGTTATGTTTTATATGTTTGAGTTGTGTTGTTGATACATTAATAATTGCTAAGATGGTTGAAAAGTATAATTTGTGAAGAATTGTATAATTTAGTCACACTACTAATTCACCTCCCCTGCCTAGTAGTGTCTGGGTTTTGATTATTTTTAACCATTGGTATCAAAGCCAATGTCCTTTAGAATCAGTTTAACTGTTGGAAGGAAAATTAGGGATCATGGAGAAACAAGACTAGATTACCTTAGATGGAGTTCCATTCTTGAATGGCTCAAATTATACAACTTGGAAGGTAAGGATGAGAATCTACTTGCAATCTCTTGATTTGGATATATGGCTATCTATGGAGAATGGAGTAATAGATGATTAGTTTGATAAAAAGGCCAAGGAGGAAATAATGAGAGGGTTTACCAAGTCAAACATTGAAAAAGTAATATATTTCGAGACTTCCAAAGGGATACGGCATGAGTCGCAGTCCATCTATGATATAGACATACAATTTGCAGGTGATGTAAAGAGGATTTCTTTGGAGGATGGAGTAGTCAAACATTCAAAGAGCATTGAAGATCATGAATTAGAGGATGATTCTTCTATATCAATAGGCTAAGTTGTCGATAAACATCAGAGGATTCAAAGGAGATGTAATATGCAAGTAAGTTGTTATTCTGTTGTTATTGTAGAACAATAGGCCATTTATCTTCAAATTTCTTAACTAAAAGTGTTGGTGAAAGTGAGAGTTTCTCATCTAGTTGTAGTGAAGAAGGAGCTACTTTAATAGAAATAGAAAATATAGATATTGGTCAACAAGGAAATGGGTCCACCTACGGTGAAGAAGAAGAATCCCTAGAGATATTATGGAAAAAAACTTGTGAACAAGAAGTGAGTGAAATTGACACTTGTGTGAATCTAGTGCCTCCATTATTGAGTTTAAATATCTTGAAGAAAATATCTATTTGAAGAGGAAACTCATATCAATTCTCAAGGAGATAAAGAAATTCAGAGCCATTAATACAAAGGTGGAAGAAGAAAATAAAACATTAAATAAGTTTTGATGAATCTTCAAAAGCATGCAAATAATTATGAAGCGCTTGAGGACATTCAAACATTCCATTATTCCTCTCAGTTCGATACAATGTTGGAAGATGATAGTGACCAAGAAATATCATTAAAGGGGCCTACCAACTTTGTGAAAGAAAGATCCAACAATAGTAAAGTTGAAGAGAAAATAACACAACATCAAGGAGATAAAATGACTTCTAGGAATCAATGTAAAGGTATGCATCCTCTCATATGTTTTTATTGTAGTGTTGAGAGAATTGGACCTACAAACATTCAAGGGGGTATCCCCAATATGCATTCCCAAGTAGACCTCTCGCCATTTGGGATAGAAGCCCCATCCAAAATACGACCCAGATTTTGTTTACTTATAGATTTTCCTTGGCTTTAATTGTCAACAAAAGTAAGAGAATCACACACGTGCCTTCGAAAGGAAAGCTAGTGTGTTTGGTGAATGTTTAATTGAAAGTGCATCAAAATTCTTCTACTACATATAGGAGAGAGAGTGAGTCTCAAATAGAGAGATAATAGTACCACCCTAATAAAGGCACACAAGAACAATAATTTCTTGTCTAACATTTAGTGGAATAGTCCACAAAGACGTGATGATCGTTACAAGCATCACAACATGTTCTCAATTAGATAAGAACTAAAATAGCTAAATTAGTTCAAGAAAACATGAATAACAAACATTCACAAAATAGTATTAAAAATGTTCATAATCCACGTACGAAAAATCTATGGTTGTCAAACTTCAATTATTAAGTAAAAGTCCCAAGATTCATGAATACAATGAACATCACTTGCTCCAATAATGGAATGTTGGAGCCATTACTTGCTCCCCAAAAGTACTAACATACCTCTCTTATGCCTTATGGGAGAAGCTAAGGTTAAAATTCCATTACATGAGAAATGAGGATCTATTTATAACTTGAGGAGTGACCTTTCATATCCTCATGAATCTTGACTTTCTAGCTTCTAGTGACCTTTTGATTTCTACAACCTTTGAAGTTCCAAATGACTTTTGGAATTACATATGAATTTTATTATTACATTTCCTTTGGACTTCCATGACTCTTGAGATCACACATGACTCTTGGACTTCTACCTATTTGTCTTTTACAATGATTACAGTAATGCATATTTGTCTTCCATACAATCATATGATGAAACTAGAAACAACACTATCTTTGGTGAATGGGACATGTAAGTGATTAATGACATGGATTTGCTTCTCTGGTGACATCGTTGCTACTGTGTCTATTGTTTATCATCATATTCCCATGGTGCTTCCACCCTCCAAAGGGTCTTGAAGCTTTGGAGTCTTCATGGTGCTTTCATCATCAAGTTTTAGGTATGTTCTTGTTTCTTCTTTTGCTTCCTTCATTTATCCTTGTTGCTTGATCTTCCTTGTTTATGCTTGCCATAAGGTTCCTGGAGTACCTATTTCTACAATCACTCATGATGAGCAACTATCAATATGAAAACCTCCTACTCTATTATGTTTTATTCATATTTTATTCTTTGTGTCCTTTTTTCATGTTTAAAATGGTAAACGGAGCTTTAGGGTGCGAGGGAGCACCCAGACAGGCTGAAGAATGGAGAAGGAGGGGCTCCAGGGCTTTGGCATGTGTTCATGCTCCCTAAGGAATAAATAAACCAAGGAAGGGTGCATGTTGCAAGTTCAAAGGACGAAGGTGATCCAGGTGGCTCTAGAGGGGCTCAAAAATCAAAGAGGGCTAAGGAAAATCTAAAAAATAAAAGTGTTCAGAAGTTTATGAGACCAAGACCAAGTCATAGAGCATGTTGAGATATTTTCGACCATGAAAAAAATGCATCAATATGAGCCCATATAAGAAAATTATTGCGGTTTCATGTTTGACAAGGCATGCAAAAAGAGGGGCTCAAAATATGCCACATGACATCCCAGTCATCAAGAGGGACCCACAACATACATGGAAGCCCATCAACTATTGACACTTAACATTTCATCATTGGTTCCTTTCCCCCACAGAAAGACTATATATATATATATTAAAACTCCCATAAAAGAAAAAAGACGTATAAAAACATAATCAATTTAAAAATCATATATGTTTATTTAAAAAAATATATAAATAACAATATGGTGTAGAATATAAGCATATAATCAAAACAAAAAAAACTAATGCCAAAAAGTCAAAACCAACAAATTTATTAGACACCTCTATATATGTTCGTTATTATATGGAAAAATTGTTATTATAGAGAAAAATGGTTATGTTAACATATGGTTATATATTATTTAAAAAAAAACCAATGAAATGTTTCGTTGATCATATACAAAGCCAATGAATACCTTTAACATAACAAAAAAATATGTAACAACCATATAAACTCCAAACATGGCTCGGTTACCAACTGTGGATAATTATAACTGTGTTTGTTTCAAAACAGGTTAAATGACTTCTACCAAAAAAATAATGGGTCTGCGGGTTTCAACCCGTGACCCTTTTTTTTCCAAATTTCCAAATAATCGTGTGCTAACTATCGTGCTAGGCAGGAACCCTTTGTAATCTCCATCGACGAAATTGTATATAAGCTTAGGAACTAGAGCAGGTGGCAAGAGGTGGAGCGCATGGAATTTTGAACAAGAGCTTGGAGAGCAGAACATAACTGCGAACAAAGGAGGTTGGAACCATACCACATGAATCTTGAGAGTGGGGGATATTATGCAAGAATATTGTTAGGGAATCTTTTGATGCTAGTGAAGAAATTTTAGGATTCTCTCAGAGCCAAATTTTCATAGTGTGAGAATTATGTCGAGTTTATACTCAAATTACTAAAAATTTCATGAAGAGTATGATGATATGACCACTTTTCTCATATGAGCAGCGTAATTTCAGTCTACATGCAGAACATAATATTTATGGAATCTTGAGGAATCATTGGGATTCCTAAGGGCCTGAAATTGATAGTTTTAGAACCAAGACAACTTTATACTCGTTCTTCTCAGTTTTTTGCAAGGAATGTGATGTTGTGATAAAATTCCTCATGTGAGCAGTTTAATTCCAATCAACCTGCGAGAAATAATATTTGGGGAATATTTGAGATTCTCGAGGGTTGAGATTTTGACCCACGCAGAAAGGGGTCGATTTTATAGTCATTTTTCATGATTTTTCGCCTGGAATTCGATGATGTGGTACATTTATTCAGTAGCGTTGTGCATTCTCATTCCATCCCTGGAATTAGTGGTATAATGTATCTTTTTTACATGCATGTAATTTGATTTCACTGAAGATTAATGAAAGAGGCCTCCCCACATTGAGCAGGGCTGGAAGACATAACCCCACACTAGGTGAACTCCATTATCAACTTGTTTATGTCTTTTCTTCTCATGGTTTTCATTTACTTTTTCTTCCTTTATTTGTATGCATTTCATGGTTACATGCTCTTTTAAAAGAATTTTATATGCATCTTTGAAGTGAAAAGATTTAGATTAAGTTTGGTATCAAAGTGGGTCTTCTGTTGATTTGATATGCAAGTGTATGATAACTAGGTCAAAACTCCAAAGAGGTGAAAGACAAACTATGTCCTCTGATCCAGAAACAGGGCATGTAGCATGAAGAGGGAAAATGATAGATGAAGATTCTTAGTTGGAGGAAGAGAAAAATTATCCCAAGGCCTTCTACGCCATGGTAGAAAAAGTGGACAGATTGTGTGCAAAATATGAGAAGACAATAGTGAAATGAGAGAAAAATTAAGGGCCAAATAATCATGCCTCAGTGAATCATGAAGGAGGAGGAGAAGAGCCTCCTGAGCCTCTCTCTCCATTTTGTAGTGAAAATTATTTTTCTTCCTCTTCTCGTCATTCTAGACAGATACGAACTCATAAAAAGCCATTTTTCAAGATGGATGTCAAGTTTGATTTCCTTGTGTTTAGTGGAGAATATAATGTAGAAAATCTAGATAAATTGATCATAAAGGTTGAGCTATATTTCTGCATACAATAAATCAAGGAGGATGAAGCCAAGATCCAGTTAGTATCCCTTCAATTGAGTGACACTGCTCTCATCTGGTGGGAAAGTAAGTTGTAGAAAGGTGGTAAGAGTAGTCGTAAACTTATTTCATCTTGGTTTCACTTTGTTTTTTCTTTAAGAGCGCAATTTTACCCATTGGATTATAGACAGAAGGCCATGATTGAGTAGAAACATTTGAAATAAAGGAAAGATCAAAATGTTCATAATTTTACATAGGCGTTTAGGAAAAAAACATTGTCATTGAATGTTCCACTAGACACTCTTGAGACATTGATGAAATATATTGGCTCTTTGCATAGTTATTTGCATCATGCATTGTTATTATTTGAACATAAAACTCTTGATGAAGCTAGTGTGAAGTTTGTACATATTAAAATCATGGGGAAGCATGAGCAAGATGACCACCCAAAGAGGACAACAAGAACTAATCAAAAGGAAGAAAATCTCTCTTGTACTCATTGTGAGGAACATTGTTGGAAAGTACATGCACAATTGAGGCCAAAGAGGTAGGAATAGTAGGAAGAAGAAGCAGAAGATAGTTGCAACTATGCAACAAGACCACAAATCTGAGTGAGAGGATCACAATTGTAAGATTTTTCGGTATTGGAAAAATTGACTGGGGATCAGACTCAGGTGATGAAATGAATATTGTATCTCTTGGGATTAATTGAAAAACATGGACCTATCGACTTGGGTTCTGATTTAGCCGATGAGAAAAATATTTCAGCAGATGTTGTGCCAAAAATAAGCAAGACATGAAATACGTCATCGCTTGAAGAACTCGAAGAGATCAACCACAACATTCATGTGGAGAATTATAAACTAAGAAGAATCCTACACGAAGCAAAGAAGGAGAAATAAATGTTGCAACATCAGCTACAAGCAAAAGAGGATGCATTGGAAAAGTAACAAAATAATGAGCCTGAGGTAAAAACTGATTCTTCAATTTCTTTTTCTTTTTATGATGATCATTTTGCTGATTTTGAGAAACATACTACAAGAATTAGATTAAAATTGTTGAAAAAATGGGGTATCAAGTAAAGGGCCTCAACATTTATGGCTAGGTCATTGTGAAACCCATCAAACTAGAAAAATTACCTCATTATGAAGGACTTGGGAATGTTAGAAAAGAGGTTGGAGAATTCTCCAAGACTACCAGTGACCAACTAACGATGGATGATGGGAGCACCTCATCACATTCCAATGATAGTGAGGATTCCATGGGCACTTATCAGAGGTAGAATAGGAATAAGCATTCCAAGATGATCCAGAAATATTGGAGGAGAAATAATTATTGTAGTCACTGCAACAAGGATGGACATTAGAGAGCCACATGTGAGATAATCTATGCCTAGAAAGCACCTATAAAGGAACCAGCTAGTGAAGATGCTCAACAAGTGAATCTGCCACAAGAAGATGACCCATTCACTTTAATGAATGAAAGATGGTTTTATTAGATATAGTAGTTCATCATGGCAATATTTCGTAAATAATATGTTGTGAAATGATTGTTAAAGTGATGATGTGTTTTCCATCACTTATGAAAGAAACATGATGATATTTTGGCTTTTTGTTGATAGTTTGAATAATGGTTATGATTTTAATGTAAACTTGACCAAAGAGTGTTGTATAAACTCTTGAAAAGTATGGGGTTGTTTGAGTTATGTTTGGCCTTGTATGTAATTTGTAAAAAATGTACTACAAATTTGTAGAGATTATAAGTGTTGCTTCATCACTTATGTCTCTGAATAACAAAGGTTAAGGAGAAGGAAGTATGTCATGTTAAGGAACATGTTGTGTAGACATAGGAGTACATCATATTACAAATAGTGTTCATGCTTTTGGAGAACCAAAAGCTCGTCAGTGGGGAGGAATGATCCAGGTGGCTCCAAAGAGGTTTAGAAACCAAATATGACTAAGGAAAGGCATAAAAATAAAATTTTCACAAGTTTATGAAACTAGGACCAAGTCATAGAGCTCAATGAGATATTTCTATTGACACAAATGATGGCTCAATCCGAGCTCGTATGAGAAACTTATTGCAGTTTGATGTCTGACAAGGTAGAAAAAATATGGGCTTACAATATACCACATGGCATCCCAGTCATCAGGTGGGACACATAGTGTACATGGAAGACTGTCAGTTATTGACATTTGGCATTCCATCATTGGTTCTTCTCCACTGCAGAAAATACTACAAATATATATATTAAAACTCCCATAAAAGACAAAAAGCATATA
The DNA here is from genome assembly GCA_000404065.3 of Pinus taeda. Classification (NCBI taxonomy): domain Eukaryota; kingdom Viridiplantae; phylum Streptophyta; class Pinopsida; order Pinales; family Pinaceae; genus Pinus; species Pinus taeda. Next base: position 92,975 of record APFE030769775.1, on the reverse strand, counting down.
AAAACAAAATCAATTTAAAAAGCATATATGGTTATTTAAAAAAAAAATACATATATAACACTATGCTTTAGAATATAACCATATAAAAAACAAAAAAAACAATGCCAAAAAGCAAAACAAGAAATTATAACACCTATATAATATAAATATATATAAAATATTATATATATAATATATATATAGAGTAATTATCGTAAAATGGTTATATTAACATATGGTTATATATTATTAAAAATACAAACCAATGAAATGGTTTATTGACCATATAAAAATCCAAAGATACTTTTAACATTAGAAAAAAAGATTATAACCATATGAACTCCAAACATGGCCCAGTTACCAACTTTGGATACTTATAATCGTGTTTCTTTCAAAATGGTTCAAACGAATTATGCCAAAAGAATAATGGGTCTACAGGTTTGAAACTGCTAAGCTTTTATTTTCCAAATATTCCAACAACCACCCGCTAACCATGGTTCCAAGTAGGCACCCTCTCTAATCTCTGCCGATGAATTTTTATAAAGGCTTACGAACTAGAGTAAGTGGCAAGAGATGGAGCACATGGAACTTTGAATAGGAACTTGGTGCGTAGAAGGGAAGCATGAATAGAGGAGGCTTGAACCACGCCACATGAATCTCGAGATGGGGGAATATTTTGCAAGAATATGCTTAGAGAATCTTTTGATGTTGGTGAAGAATCTTTAAGATTCCCTTGGAGCCAAATTTTCACAGTGTCAAAATTATGCGAAGTTTATACTAAAATTACTCAGAATTTCATGAAGATTCTAATGGAATGACCAATTTTCTCATATGAGCAACGAAATTTCAGCCAACGTGCATAACACAATCTTTATGGAATCTTAAGGAATATTTGAGCTTCCCTAGGGGGCCAAAATTGACAGTTTCAGAACTAGACCAACTTTATATTCATTCTTCTTAGTTTTTTGCAAGGAACATAATGGTGTGATCACATTCTTCATATGAGTAGTTTAATTCCAATAAACCCATGAAAAATAATATTTGCAGAACCTTTGAGAATCCCCGGGGTCCAAATTATGACCAAAGCAAAATGGGGTCAAGTTTACAGTCATTTTTGACGATGTTTTGCTAGGAATTCAATGGTGAAATCCATTTTTTCAGGAGAGGTGTGCATTTTAAGGTCATCATCGTAATTGTAGGTATAAGGTGTCTTTTGTACATGCATGTAATTTGATTTCACTGAAGATTAATGAAATATGCCTCCCCACATTGAGCAGGGCTCGGAGACATAACCCACATTGGATGAACTTCGTTATCAACTTGTTTATGCATTTTCTTCTCATGGTTTTCATTTATTTTTTGCTTCCTTTATGTGTATGCATTTCACGATTACATGCTCTTTTAAAAGCAATTATGTATGCATCTTTGAAGTGAAAAGATGTGGATCATAAGGGGAAGGCTTCAGGCTTCCCTAGTGAATTATGCGCCCAAGGGAGAGAGAGGGTGCAAGGCACACTCCTGATGACTGAAGGTTGAGGATTCATGCTTGATCCCAAATTTTTTTTTCCTTCGGATGCATTAAATAATTACATGTTAAGCTTGCATTTAATTTCATATCAGTGAATAAAAGAAGATGAAGAGAAGAATAGCAAGTCACACATAGAAGACACAGGATTGATATCAAAGTTTGTCCAAGAGGGACTATGTCTTCGGGCGCTGCTCGAATTAGTGGGGA
>APFE030769775.1:43435-82179 GCA_000404065.3 Pinus taeda | reverse complement strand
TGGATGAATCGTATCTTCCATCTACACCTACATCAACCTACAACACTTTCCCAAACAAATAAGTAGAATAATAAAAAATCCAAGTGTTGCACTTATCACACTTCTCTTTGATTACGCTACAAAGCCTTTAGGCCATGAATTTTATACAAAAGTCTTACTTATGTACAATGAAAGAAACTTAGACATGCCATGACATGACTAGAAAACACACACACACAACTGAATCAGACCAAAATAAAAAGAAATAAAACACAACAATATGTATAGGAAGTGCAGCTTGTAGCTGCTATGGAAAATAATGTTTTAGGTCCTAACCATTTATGGGTAGGGGATCAGTCCTCCCATCCAAATATTTTAGCTTGAAATGGTTGTGCCTATGTTTCTCTTCAACTATGAATGGTTCAGTCCATAATGGCTAGAACTTTGTGTGTTTGCCTTTTTCTTCATGGGGTTTATCCCATCTCAAAACTAGGTTTCCCACATCAAAGCCCTTCGCCCCTACGAATTTTCTATCAAACCAGTTCTTTATACATTTATGATGAATGGAAAATTTGTCCTTGGATTTGAGCCACTCTTCCTTTAGTTTTAGTAAATTGTATATCTTGTTCTAAACCATTAGGCAACATTTACCTTATGACTCTTGAGAGAGTTGCGAGGCTAGGAGGTACATGTTCAAAGGCAAGATAACGTATTTACCATACACAAAAAAGTATGGTGAGGTAATTAAGGAAGGAATGGGAGTGACATGGTCGAACCATAATACATTAGTCAAATCATTATGTTGGCTCTTCTTTCTAGAGAAAATAGTCTTCTTAATAGTGCAGATAATATTTTTATTAGTGGATTCAGCTAGACCATTTCACCAGGGATAATAATTAGATGCATGGTTGAGAGAAATCCCCTTTTCAAATAAAAAGTCATAAATTTTTAATGATGAGAAGTAAGTTGCATTATCAAAGACAAGTGGCATAGGAACATGAAACCTAGTGATGATGTTCTATTGTATAAAGTGAATGACTTCCTAATCATTTACTTGTGTGAGTTGAACTACTTCCGACCACTAGGTGAAATAATATATAGATGTGAGGATATACAGGTTCTTATCTCATGAGTGTGGAAGGATTTGTCTGATAACATCAAGGCCCCACTATTGAAATGGTTCTTTGATTGAGCTACTAAGAGCAGTGGGGCAGTTGACCTTTTATCACAACTGGCACATTTCTGACAATCTTGGAAGTTGCAGACATATACGTGAGCATCCTTAAAAAGAGTGGGCCGATACTAAACATACCTCATAACTTTGTGTTTTGTGGTGTCACCCTCATAGTGGCCACCTACCATCCCATCAGGTAGATCCTTCAAAATCTTCTTTGTATCTTGCGGCTTAGGGCACCTTAATAAAACTCCACTATGGTGCTTCCCGAAAATCACCCCATGGACCAGATGATATGATAGATCATTTAAATAGATTTCCATTTCCTTTTGAATTGATAAGTGCAAGGGAAATGTGCCTTGTTCCAAAAATTTCCATAACTCTTCATAACAAGGTGATGTGGACATGGACTGAGAAATGCAAACAATATTGTATACTTCAATTTCCTGCTCCCATCCTCAGAGATCTTGTTTGGGAGTATCCTTTGCCTTAGTTTCTAGTCAACATAGGTCGTGACCCTTTATAGTATGAACCAATTTGAACTCCAAATCATATCACTAAAGACAGGTAACCTAATTAGCCCTCTTCTCAACCAGCTCTTGTTGCACAAGGAGTGTTCTTACTATTAGGTGGGGTACGAATACAATGGTGTGAGATTTCAATAAGTAGGGCCTGAAATAATTCATCACCTCATATACTTCATATGCTTCCTTATCAATGGAAGGGTAATTTAATTCTAGTCCATAAAAAATAGTGCTCATAAAAGAGATTAGGTCACTCATTCCCTTCATCGTCCTTTTGAGTTAATAAAATAAAAATCGATAAATATGAAGAAAGTGTATATTCCACGAAATCCTTACTATAATCTCAATTGAAAAGTGCAGGTGCATCAGTAACAACCTTTTTAATCTAAGAAAAAAGTGTCTTTCTCCCATTTGTCCCACTTATATAATGCATATTTCTTAACCATGTCTTGTATGGGTTTGACTATTTGTGCGTAATGAGAGATGATTTTTTTGAGGAAATTGATTTTCCCTCAGAAAGAATACATGGATTTCTTATTCACTAGGAATGGGATCTACATGATAGCCTTGAATCTCTCAGGGTCAATCTTGACACCGATATTTTCTATGATGTGCCCTATAAGGATCCCTTTGGACAAATCAAAGACACTCTTCTTGGGATTAAAAAAAATCCATACTTCCAACACCGCTCTAATATATATTTTAGATGATGTACATGATCCAAACTTCTCTTAGAATATATGGTGACATCATCCAAGTAGACAACAACGCTCTAAACTATAAGGCCACGAAAGGTGATGTCCATTTCTCTTTGAAAGGTTGCACCAATGTTGATCAACCCAAATGAAATTATTTTGAAAGGAAACGTTCCTTATATAGATTGGAATACAGTTTTCTATCTATCAGGTTATGCTACTAGCAGTTCATTATAACCTGACAATCCCTCTGGTAGCAAAAACACTTCAGACCCAGACACTCTCTTGAGTATCTGCTCCATGGATAACACTATAGTTATCTTTGTCATAGTCCTGGTCAAGGTTTAGAAAATTGACACAGAGACATATTTCTCTGTACTTATTTCTAACCAAGACTAAGTTGGAAACCGGAAAGTCTGATTCAAAAATGATATGGGAATCCAACAACTTTCTCAATTGGTTTTGAATAAGGGGCTCTAGTGTTAGATGAAATTTTCATAGCTTCTGTTGGAACGATTTCACCCCTTCTTTTATGGGAATCACGTGCTAGATGATGCAAGTATCATAAGTCTTTAAACCTTCATATGTCCAAGTGAACACATCCTGATATTGCTTGAATAAATGAATAAATACTTGTCGCTCCTGTGGGGAATAGAAGGTACCGAGACTGACATACCTCGGACCTTGTGGGGTTCCCAAATTGACTTGTTCATATGTGAGATTTGAATTGTGATTCTTTTTGTTTGTTGGCCCTCTCAACTTGTTCTGCAAGTCAATATTATTTGTCCATGGACAACACACCTTTTGGCATAGTGTTTCCTTTTTGTGCTTGACATGCTTCTTGCGGAGCTTGCTTGTGCTCGTCCTCCTCTATCGCAATGTCTTTAAATACATTATTATTTTCCATAAAGTGTATTATATGTTGGTGATAATTGAAAATGTGTAAATTAGTGACATTATTTGGTAAACATGGTTTATATAGAATCTCAATAGAAAAACCATTTTTCAGTGGCATAATCCTAGCAACAACATTTGATTATGTATCTATTGCTATGTTTCTAACTCTTGGAATAGAAAAAATATTGAAAGTTTTAAAATGTTTTATGAAACACCATACCTCATGTTAGTATTTTTTGAGATGAGGTGAAACACATTGTATATTATCTTGTACCTAATGAGTGACTACCTTTGAGTCATCGATCACCTTCAAAAACTATACTTTTAGGTCTATAGATTTATTTAATCCAAGTATGATTTCTTCATATGTTGTAGTGTTATTAGTGCACTCAAACTCCAAATGACATGAAAGTACATGTTTCTTATTATGTAAGTCTGTAAGGACACAATTGACTCTAAAATCATCAAGTTGAAGAGTCCAAAAATTTAGAGGCTACAAATTTATTTCCTCTAAAATTACTATTATCGGTAGTAATGCTATGTACATATACATTATATAATGATATTTATAATTGGAAATTATTGAGAGGGGGGTGAATCAGTAATTTAAAATATTTACTTTTTCTCAACTTAATTTTCTTCTTGTTGGGTGTGTGCTATATTCTTTCCCCGACCAGTCCCATGCGCGAGTAGAGGGGTTAGAGGGGGTGTGTTATCCCCTCTTATCGGGAGGTTTGTTGGGGGCCGATAGCCCCCTCCATGCGGGTTGGGGAAGCACCTCAGGAAAACAAATTTTGGACCCTATATTAGGTGGGCAGACCTACCTATGGTTTTGTGCATGCGTTTAGCACATGGTTTTGGGCATGATATTTTTCTTCCCATGGTATCTTGTACATCCGGCCAAGGGAACTATGGTTATGTTCTAAACTAGGGTTAATGGATTCCAATTTATGAATGCTCTGACATGTATATATTTGTTGTAACATTGGAAGGAATATAATGAAAAATAAATCTAGTAGTCCCAGTTGGAGCCAGGGGAAAATATTTGTGTATTTGTTTTGTGTTTCTTGTCATTGTATATTTTCTATTTTTTAGGAATTCATTTACAGGTAATTTCAATATAGGGTTAAAAACTACGTTTGATATCAAAATTGTTTTGGCTTCAAGGGGATACCTTTGCTACTGAGGGGTTTTTCTCGGGCTTGTGGTAGACCCTATTCGATGGGAGATCTACGAGATCCATTCTTGTGTGGAAATAAGATGGCGATCAGTGGACAGATAGAGATTGATAAATTTAGTGGTTAGAGTTTTGAGTTACGAAAAACTCAAGATGGAGGTTCTGCTAGTGGATAGAGATCAATGGCTTAGAATAGATCCAAGTACTAAACCAACTGAAATGTCAGCTGAAGACTGGGAAAAGTTGGATCGAAAAGAAAAGAGCACAATACGGTTGTGTATCTCATATTCAATGTTGTTGAATATAATAGGGGATGCTATGGAGAAGGATTTATGGGGCAAGATAGGGGCTTTGTACTATTCTAAGTAGCTGGTGAAATAACTGTTCCTACCGAAAAATTTGTATAACCTGAGGATAGAGGATGGAGACTCAATGAAAAATCATATGAACGCCTTTAATAATATGGTAAGACAACTGTTATTTGTTGATATTAAATTTTCATACAATGATAAGTGCATCAGTTTGTTGTGTTCCCTACCAGTTTCACGGGATAGTCTAGTTATTGCAATAGGTAGCAATACAACTACCTTGAAGTTTGATGAAATAGTCTCATCCTTACTGTCGGTGGAGATGAGAATAAAAAATATGGAGCAAAATAATGTAGATGCCTTGTCTATATGAGGATGATACTATAACGAAACAAAAATAATTCCTCAAGTGGGAGATCTAAATCTAGAGGGAGATCTAAATCTCTAGGAAAAACTGTAAAGATGTGTTGGAAATGCAGAAAGGAAGGGCACTTCAAAAACGACTATAGGTCTAAATCTATTGAGAAAGTAGAGGAATCTGATGATTCTCCTTCTGTAGAGGCGAAAACCACCTCAGATGAAGGTGGGGATGTGTATTTGGATTCCTCTTTAAGTACACATTTACATCATGAAACATGGTTGATTAACTCAGGTGAATCCTTTCACTTCACCCCCCATAGGGAGTGGTTCTGCGAGTATGAGAAATATGGTGGTGGTGATATATTCTTAGGGTATGATAGGAAGTTTAGAATCATCAGACACAGAAAATTCAAGTTGAAGTTGCAAGGTGGAAGGATTGGAACAGTTCTGAGTGTTCTGCATATTCCTGCATTGGCTATAAATTTGATTTTTGTAAGAAAGACAAATGATGTAGGTGTAAAAATAGTGTTCAAGAAAGTTACCTAGAATATGGTTCAGGGAGTACTGGTATCGATGTGGGGAGTTAGGAATGGAACTCTATACAATATTTTGGGTAATACTCTTATAAATGGGTGCAAAAGTTATGTGGTTCCCGAAAGTGGAGTAGAAAATATAGTGGTCTCTGGAGAAAAGACCACGCTATGGCATCAAAGCCTTAGAAATATTGGAGAGAATAGCCTTCGAATACTCCATGGTAATGGTATGGTAGAAGGCATGACTAATTTCTCTCTGGATTTCTATTTTTGTTAACATTTCGTATATGGGAAGAAAAATGAGGTGAGTTTGCCCTCTGGTGCTAAGAGGGTGAAAGGGATATTAGAGCCTGTGCACATTGATGTGTTTGGACCTATGTCAGTTTCATCATTGGGTAATTTTTTGTACTATGTATCATTTATAGATGACTTCTCAAGGAATACATGGATACATTTCCTCAGGAAGAAATCTAAATTCTTTGATAGGTTTAAATAATTTAAGCCTCTGGTGGAAAACCAGACAGAGAAGAAGATAGAGGTGTTGAGAATAGATAATGGTAGAGAGTTCTGCAAGAAAGAATTTCAAGAGTTCTGTAGAAAATGAGGTATAGAACGAAAGAATACTAATCCATACACACCTCAGCAAAATGGAGTTGTAGAAAGAATGAATAAGACATTGATGGAAGAGGAAACAAGCATGCTCAATGGTGTCATGTTGGGACATGAATTATGGGCGGAGGTGGTGGAGACTGCATGTTACCTGGTTAATAGGTCACCTTCATCAACCTTGAAGGATAAGACTCCACATGAGGTATGGATTTGTAAGAAACCCTCCATTTCACATCTGAGCATATTTGGTTGTGATGCATATGTACATGTTCCAAAGGAGAAAAGAAACAAGTTGGATAGTAAATCTGAAAGGTGAATATTTATTGTGTATAAGAATGGTTTAAAAGGTTATAATATTTGGAACACATAAACAAGGAAGGTTGTGTATAACTAACATGTTGTGTTTAAGGAGGTGAAATATTTTATTAAACATGAATTCCTACAAAAGGAACCTAAGAAGATAGAGTTTGAGCTAAAGGAGAAGGAATTAGACTCTACAACAGATGAGGAGTTAGAATATGAAGAGCAACAAACTCCATCTGTGATAAGATTAGTTCAAGAAATAAGGCATCCATAAAGGTATATTTCATCTTATTTATGTTCAAATTTTGCCTTATCCATTACTGATGATGATTCTAGAACTCTTAGGGAGGTTGTAGATTTAGAGGATGGAAAACTATGGAAAGATGCCATGGTTAATGAAATGAAATATTTGGACAAAAATGAGGCTTGGGATCTAGTGGAGTTGACTTGAACTGTCGAAAGGTTACCAACTAATCCTCATAAGGCTTTTTATTAATGAGGCCTCTATTTTCTTCATTTTCCATTATTTTCCCTTAATTTTCTCCTCACATGCAACATGTGACATTTCACCTTACTTTTCTCCTAATTTCCTTTATTTTCATAAATAAATGTGCCAAAAATGTATCCCTTTGCCTTTGCCTTTTCCAATTTCCTTAGCCATAAACACATCCAATGGTGCCCACTAAGATATTTTTTGCTAACATTCAACTTAGAATACGTGTCCCTTAACCGTGGTCTTATTTTGACTTTATTAACTTTTATTACATGGTATTTTCACCAAGGTTGTTACAGAACCCTCCCCGTTGGGAACATCATCCTCAGTGTTAAACCACATAAAGACCTCAGCAAAACCACTAAAATGAACACATCTTTCCCATGGAGCTTTATAACTTATCTCGTTGTAATATTTATAATGAAATACCTACTCAAAATCAAAACATCATGACAACATGACAAGATAAAAATCATACCACTTATTGGAGCTTTATAACTTAGCTCATGGCAGTATTTTCATCCATATACATATATCGAAACATCACCAAAACATATGTGAAACATATACCAAACATCGAGCCAAAACTACTTTACCTCAATGGAAAATAATGAAGGATACATGGCCCACATCTAATCCGCCATCTCTCATGTAGCTTCTTTGGGCCCAAAGTGCTTCCATTACACTTTAACTTTCTATATGGCTCCATTCCTGAGCATGAGATGCTTCTGCTGCAATATGCATTGAGCCTTTGTCTGGAACTCTCCTTCTTTTTCCACCTCAATACAGACCAATCAATAACATGATCAACATCCTTTATATACCTCTTAAGCACTAAAATATGGAAAAAACCATGGAATTTCACTATTGGAGGCAGTGCAAGTCAATAGGCCATTGGTCCAATCCTCTCAAGGATCTCAAAAGTCCTATAATACAGTGGTGCCAACTTGGCACATGATCAAATCCTCAAAGAGATTTTCTTGGGTTTGATGCTTAAATACACATACTCCCCAACTTGAAACTCCTTGAATACCCTATGTTGGTCCACATAACCCTTATGTCTATCATGTGTTGCCTTTAGATTCTTATTTATAACCTACATTTCTTGTTCCATGTCTACCAACATATTCAGTCCAATAAGTACCCTATTCACTCGATCACTCCAGTTGATGGGAGTATTACAACTTTATCCATACAATGCCTTGAAAGCACTCATCCTTAACAAATATTGATAACCATTTTTGTATGTGAACTCAACCAGTGGAAGATACTCCTCCCATCTCCTCTGCTAGTGCATCACGTACATCCTTAGCATATCCTCCAAGATCTTGTTGACCCTCTCTATTTTTCCATCTATCTATGGATTATAACTTGTACTGAAGGCCAACTCTGTACCCAAACTTGCAAATAGCTCCTTCCAAGTTCTGGAAGAACTGTAATGAAATCCATGGAAATTGCCTCCCATTTCCATTATGGAATCGCAATAGGCTATAGTAGACCACCTTGATGCTTACACTCTACTTTACATGCTGACAATCTAAACATCTAGCCATGAACTTTGCCACTTCCTTCTTCAAATTCGACCAATCGTAGAACTTATTCACCATTTTCAACATCTTCTGATATCCTGGGTGACCTGAGTAGAGCTTCACATGAAACTCCCTCAAGATAAGCTTATTGAGTTCACTGTAATTCGGCACATAGATCATGTCCCTAAATCTCACCAATCAATTTTCCGTGAGACAATAGTCTACATCTTGATTACCTATACCTGTACCTACACTTGGACATGAACCTGTACCTATACTCTGCCATAACCTTTGCATGATCTCCATTTACTTGTCATCTTGTTGTCTTGCCTACAAGATCCTATCCTGTAACTCTATCCCATAAGAACTCATAGTTTCTATATGATTTACTTGTACCTTCATGCTAAGAGCATCTGCAACCCAGTTCTCCTTTTGTTCAATGTATTTGATCTTGAAGTTGAACTCAATAAGGGTGGCCAACCATCTAGATTTCCTAGCATTTAGATTCGTCTAGTTAAACAAATACCTCAACCTATTGTGATCGCTCATCAATGCAAATCTTCTGCCAAGAACATAGTGCCTCCACATATTCAATGCATGTATAATCACTATTAGCTCAAGATCATGTGTCCGATAGTCGTTAGAGGAATTTTGAGGTCTAAAATTGGCCTCCTAAGAAAAATATACAACCAAAATAAAATTTATAAAACCAATAGGCTTTAGATGATGATGTCAACCATGGGGGATGATTCACCATTTTTGGAGTAAAAAAGTAAAAAGATTAAAAAATAATAAATAATAAAACTACATTTTCAATTCATATTTTTAACTTATCTCCATAAGGTCTTACTCAAATTTCAAGCAGTAGTACTCTTTGGATGCAAAATTTAATTCCTCATCCAAGGAGTACCCATGTTGCATACTTTTGATGGACCCTACTACACAAAAAAATGATAAATACATGAAAAAACATCATTGAAATCACATTTTTCATGTATTTCTCATTTGTTGTGTAGCAAGTTCCATCAAAAGTATGCAACATGGGTACTCCTTAGATGAGGATTGAAATTATATATCCAACAAGTGTTTCAGCTTGAAATTTGAGTAAACACATAAGGAGATAAGCTGAAAATACGAGTTGAAAAAATAGTTTTTTCTTTTCTCCCTCTAAAATTTGATGATGTAATCCAACCTTTTTTTATTATTTCCACTATTATTTTATAATTTCCTTAAGAGGCCCATTTTAGACCTCAAAACTCCCCTAATTTTTGCTCGTGCTCATTCAATTTTGTAACTCATAACACACTACCTATCCTTGTTGCATGACAACTCCACTAAGTCCTCTCTTGCAAGTATCTGTACACACCACAAACTGCTTGTCTAGATCTGAAATCTTTAGCACTGGTGCCTATTTCAACAACTACTTAGCAGCACATTCTTCCATCCATTCAAACTTCTTACCTTTCCTTTGGAATGATGTGATAGGATATTGATGTGTGAGAATTTCCTGATGAACCTCCTACAATAACATGCAAATCCCATGAATGCTCTCACCTCATCCACATTCCTAGGAGCTTCTAACTCCATGATTGGCCTTACCTTTTCTAGATCTACTGCTATCCATTCCTCGGAAACGATATGTCCTAAGTAATGCACCTCTATCCAAAAGAAGCTATACTTTCTAAACTTAGCATACAACTGATGCTCTCTTAGAAATCTCAACACTACTACTAAATTCTCGGCATGTTATTCCTCATTTTTTTAATATACCAATATGTCATCAATGAACACAATAAAAAACTTGTCCAGATAAGGATGCAACACACTATTCATCAAGCACATAAATGTAATTGGACCATTAATCCAATTGAATGGAACTATAACAAACTCATAATGCCCATACTTGGTCCTGAACGCGGTCTTGAAGATAACCTCTTTCTTGATGTAAACCTGATGGTATCCCGATCTCATGTCGATTGTAGAGAACATTGTTGCTCCCTTCAATTGATAAAACAAAAAATCAATCCTAGGAAATGGGTAACTATTCTTGAACATTACCTTGTTCAATTGTCTATAATCAATATACAATATGATAGTACCATCATTCTTCTTTACGAACAACATTGGAGCACCCCAAGGTGATACACTTGGTCTAATGTATCTTTTGTCAAGAATCTCCTTTAACTATAATTTCACTCTACTAGCTCCGAAGGGCTCATACTGTAAGGTGCCTTCGATGCTAGTTCTTCCCCTAGCACCAACTCAATAGAAAAGTCCACTTCCCTGTGAGGAAGTAAATATAGATTCTTTGCTGGAAACACATCATGATACTAATGCAATATAGGGTACCTCTGAAATATTTTTGCATCCTCAATATCTTTTTCATTGTAATTAGATACATGTATTTCAAACATCACACAACCTTTCCCGCAACTCTGCTTGGCCTGCATAGTGGTAACAATCCTCAATGATGTAAGCTTCTTCTTTCCCTACAAATTTCTCTATTCCCCACTATCATCCACACACTCAATGACCTTGTCGAAGTAATCCACTTTAGTCCTGTGAAGGTATAGCCAATCTATACCCAAAAGCATACTATACGATCCCAATGGTAGTACATTCAAATGTGTTGTTGTAGGCATACCATTTAACTCAAATACACAAGCTCTTACCCAATGGTGAACTCCCTTCTTTGTACCTGTAGCCAACTGTGCCAACCAAGATTTTGTATGCACTTCTTTTCTCAAACCACACTTATCCACCAGGTCAAGATTAATATAACTATAGTTAGATCCACGATGAATCAAAATAGAAACAACTTGATCACAAATATTATCATTCATCTCAATGGTAGATGTCTGATGATCTGTCCGCATGTTGTCCACAACTGCATAGATCCAAGGAATGATATGACCAACATCACCAACTGTATGCAGCTCCTGAGCACTATATATATGGGGTCTACCACCACTCCGATACTATGGAAAATCCCTCTTACGATGATCCTTACCACATATCCAACATTGCAATGGTTCTCTACCACTTCCTCTATTCTACTGCTCTCCATGTCACCTCTCAGTTGTATTAAATTTCTTTTAAGGGAATAAATTTTCTATCTCACTTGCATCTTGAGGTCTTCCTCATTGTGGTGCCCATTTTCCTTTAGCTTTCTCATTTAATTTCAAGTCATTCTTAAGCTCAACTTTGTGATTGGACTGCTCATAACAATGTTTCAACTTTTGTATGGCATCCTCCAATGATCTAGCCTCATCGAACTCAATGTTGTCTATGTATGTTACTAGCAATCCACTAATGAATCTCCAAACCTTGCCCTTCTCCTCCTTGAGGTAAGGCACATATCTCAACAGCTCCAAGAGCCTACTAGTATACTCATCATCTATCATGGAACGCATCCGCAATTCATAAAACTCCTTAGCTTTGCTATCAAAGTATCTCTCTAACAAATACTTCTTCTTGAAGAGTCTCTGAAACTCTTGCCAAGTCAAATAATCACCATTTATACCTTTAACATTATTCACATCTTCCCACCAAATATCTACTTTACCTTTGAGACTGAAAGTGGTTATCTTTGCTTTCATGTTTTCTGAAGATTGATGCAATCTGAAGAACTTCCTCATACTAAGAAACCATGCCAATGCATCCTGTTATTTATTCATCTCTCCATCAAATGTAGGTGGATTTTATTTCTTAAAATCATTCGAAAAGTATCCCCTATCACTCCTCCTGTAAGGATGATAACAATGATGATCTTGATGCATGTTTGAACCAAAACTGGAATGGTACGTTTATCCATCACCATTTCGATCCGGAGTGTCCAAAAACCTATTATATTTGATTGTGTCATCTCTACATGTCCTGTGAACACCATGCAACCTCCTACCATATGCCCCATCATTTTTTCCCTCCTGCTCATAGCTGATCTCACGTTTCCCTGTTACTGCAAATTTGACAAACTCTGAAGTATCACTGCATTTACCTTTACTTGTTTCTCTTATGTATGCATGATTTTGTCATTGTCCGCATTACAACTCCTTATTTCTTCCTCCATGATTATCAATGTATTTTCCAAATCATAAGAGATCCCAACACCATGCTACTCATCCAATTCATAGGGAGAGTCTTTGTAGTCTACCATCTTGCTAGCCATTTTGATCTTTCTCCTGCAAGGCATACTATGTTAGCTAAACCAAATCACAATAAACCAACGTACCTTAGCATAATTACGGGAGGATATCTCATCTGCAAGATCATCAAATCAGCATGATACATGTATAACATAATCATAACAACATATACACACATGATACATAAGCATATAAGCATGTAAAGATCAACCTAGCTAGAGTCCAGTCATCGATGCATGAACATATCAACTACACATACCATGATCTCATGCATAACAACACAACCATATCACTATATATTGGTCATACACAAACATAAAAAACATGTACCTAGTCATACACCCATGACAACACAGTCTACACAATGACATCCTTATTCCCATGGTGACATCACTACAACCATGACCAACACCATGCATATGCAACAAGAATTCAAGGATGATTGTTACATATGTAACTGACATGAATACATGACAAACACATTCACCTAAGGAGAGCGCAACCACACTCTGATACCAATTTGTAACTAACCTCCAAACACATCTACCCAAGTAACCAAAAAACTAGGGTAAACATGCGATGAGAGTGCCCACTATGAAGGGATTCAACCTCCTTGGTGACCATAAGGAAATGGAATCGACAACAACACCCCCATCATACATCTCAACCACTCAGGCATCTTTCCCCTAGGTCCCATTGAACTTTTAGGCCTCTTAACCTCTGGACACTCTCATGCTATGGGAATGCCATCGTCTAGGGACCTCTGGATGCTCTCGCATGCATCTTGAGGTATTCCTCATTGTGGTGCTCATTTTCCTTTAGCTTTCTCATTTCATTTCAAGTCATGCTTAAGCTCAACTTTGTGATTCAACTACTCATAACAATGTTTCAACTTTCGTATGGCATCCTCCAATGATCTAGCCTCATCGAACTCAATGTTGTCTATGTATGCTACTAGCAATCCACTGATGAATCTCTAAACCTTGCCCTTCTCCTCCTTGAGGTAAGGCACATATGTCAACGGCTCCAAGAGCCTACTAGTATACTCATCATCTATCATGGAATGCATCGGAAATTCATAAAACTCCTTAGCTTTTCTATCAAAGTATCTCTCTGACAAATACTTCTTCTTCACATAATCTGACAAATGCTTCACATCTTCCCACCAAATATCTGCTTTACCTTTGAGACTAAAAGTGGTTATCTTTGCTTTCATGTTTTCTGAATATTGATGCAATCTAAAGAACTTCCTCATACCAAGAAACCATGCCAACGCACCCTATTATTTATTCATCTCTCCATCAAAGGTAGGTGGATTTATTTCTTAAAATTAGCCAAAAGGTATCCCCTATCACTCCTCCTGTAAGGATAATAACGATGATGATCATGATGCATGTTTGAACCAAAACAGGAATGGTACCTATGCCCATCACCTTTTCTATCCAGAGTGTCCAACAACCTGTCATATCTGATCATGTCATCTCTACCTGTCCTATGACCACCATGCAACCTCCTACCATATGCCCCATCAATTTTTCCCTCCTGCTCATAGCTGATTTAATGTGTTCCCTATTGCTGCAAATCTGACAAACTCTGAATTATCACTACATTTACTTTTACTTATTTCTCTTATGTATGCATGATTTTGTCATTGTATGCACTACAACTCCTTATTTCTTCCTCCAAGCTTATCAATGTATTTTCCAAATCATAAGAGATTCCAGCACCACGCTACTCATCCAATTCATAGGGAGAGTCTTTGTAGTATACCATCTTGCTAGCCATTTTGATATTTCTCCTGCAAGGCATACTATGTTAGCTAAACCAAATCACAATAAACCAATGTACCTTAGCATAGTTATAGGAGGATATCTCATTTGCAAGATCATCAAATCATCATGATACATGTATAACATAATCATAACAACATATAAACACATGATACATAAGCATATAACCATGTAACCATTAGCCTAGCTAGAGTCCAGTCATCAACGCATGAACATATGAACTTCACATACCATGATCTCACGCATGACAACACAACCATATCACTATATATTGATCGTACACAAACATAAAAAACATGTACCCCATCATACACCCATGACAACGCACTCTACACAATGACATCCTTATTCCCATGGTGACATCACTACAACCATGACCAACACCATGCATATGCAACAAGAATTCAAGGATGATTGATACATATGTGGCCGACATGAATACATGAAAAACACATTCACCCAAGGAGAGCACAACCAATATCTGATACCAATTTGTAACCACCCTTCAAACACATCTACCCAAGTAACCAGAAAACTGGGGTAAACATGTGATGAGAGTTCCCACTATAAAGGGATTCAACCTCCTTGGTGATCTTAAGGAAATGGAATCAACAAAACACATCAGCAACAACACCCCCAATAGACATCTCAACTATTCAGTCATCTTTCCCCTAGGTCCCACTAACCTTTTAGGTCTCTTAACCTCTGGGCACTCCCATGCTATTGGAATGCCATTGTCCAGGGACCTCTGGATGCTCTCACATGCCTACAAGCTAGTGTCCAGTGACTTTTCCCAACAGACCTCTGCCAGCATCTGCAAAATTTAATGAACTTTTCTAACCCAAAATTTTTCCCTCTACCTATAACTTGCTATAACATTATAAATCCATAAACTACATGATGACAAGGCTAATAAACCAAAAAAATATCTGAAGACTAGCCCTAACCATCCCCAACTAAGACTGATAGTCTGTCAAACACTTGGCATCAGTGCAACTGACAGGTCTAGGATACAAGGCAAAGCATGAGTGAATGAAAACATGTTTGAAACATGACCAAAAGCATCACCGCTTTCTCCCTTGAACTATTAAAACATCAATTAGGTCTTGCATCCATCATTTTGACAATTACAAGTAAATAGATGAAATAACTATGACATGAACAAGTCAATTAAGCATGCTTATAACGAAAATAAAACCATGTAAATAATAGAGATATAATCAACCATTAAATCCACATATAAAAATGGTAAAAATCAAGATAATTTATCTCTCATTAATCATAACTAAATCCGACCAGGTTTTTGGACTTCCATGTACCACCCGATCGTAGACGTGGCTGAACCAAATCTTTCTTTCGGCCAATCACTCTCATGCCATATTCTAAGCATGAATCTGGGATATCATGGATAAAATTATCCAAAAAAAACCAATGGAATCCAGAGGTTAAACCACCTCCACCCTCACCAAACCATGATCACACCAAAATCAGTGCTCCGATCACAAAATCAAATCGAACTTGGAATTCCATCTCGAATCCATCACTATCCTTGAGGAATTTTCTATCTCCTTGTCTATCATACTTTACTGCAATCTAATCCCAAATTACTAGTCCTTAAATAGAGACCAGTTTGTTAGGCTTTATTGTAATCCAATCCTGAATCACTAGGCCCTAAACCAAGACTCGTCCCTCGGGCTCTACCATGTATCTGACTAAAACTAGTGAAGGGATTCCTAGGCCTTTGGGAATGAACCTTGAGACCACCTCTACCTAGATTCCAAAATCCATCTGGAAAATCCAAAGCTCAAAACTGAGATAAACATCCCAACACAACAAGGCATTTAGAAAAGGCAAGGCTAGGTTGAAAACTACTGACATAGCTAGGCAAAATCGTGCCACCGATAGCAACACAAGCATACACCAACATGCAAAGCCATGCATGTCAAAACCAACTAGGAAATCACACATGCAATATGTTACTTGCAAGTATTCCTGTTGAAGCTACTTGATCTTACTCTCCTTGATTTCCTTCCTTTCCCTTTGATTACTTTTCCTTCCTTGATCCAAAGCTAGAGTGCTCTAAGAAAACTCTAAGTGACCAAGAGTGAGAGAGACAGAATCATGAGAGAGCTCCAAAATTCGAATTGTCAAAAGGTTACCAAGCGACCCTCATAAGCCTTTTTATTAATGAGGCCTCTATTTCCTTCATTTTAAATTATTTTCCTTCAATTTCCTCCTCACATGCAACGTGTGACCTTTCACCTTACGTTTCTCCTAATTTCCTTTATTTTCATATAAATGTGCCAAAAATGCCTTTTCCTTAGCCTTTGCCAATTTCCTTACCCATAAACACATCCAGTGGTGCCCACTAGGATATCTTTTTCCAACATTCAACTTGGCTTATGCGTCGCTTAACAATGGTCTTATTTTTCCTTTATTAACTTTTATTACATGAACTTTCCACTAGGGTTGTTACAATGCCTTGCATTTGGGTAGTTATTAAAAGATCTCGACAAAGTTGTCCATCATCTCATTCCTATATCACTCCAGGGATTCTTCAAGAAACATTTTGAAAGAATTTCCTACCCCCTCATCTTTCTTCTCTTCCTCCATGGGAGGCAGTCAGTATTTGTGAGGCTGGTTTTGCAAAGGTTCAACCAATTCGAGCCCTAACCCCTTATATCCCAACCACTTTGGGGACATGCAAAGGAAAACAAAGAAAGAGAAAATTGCTCTGATAACACTGATCTAAACTTAAGCAAGAACACAACAAATCACAGATATTACCATAAATAGAGAGATGCAGTAGAAATAACACTTCATTATATTAATATAAAATATTGATATATGCTTACAAACATAATGGTAATAAACCAGCTTGGGCGATGATAGCTTATCTCTAGGAAGGGATGTGCAACTACATGCCTCTAGACTATGTTACAATGAGGCTTAAAGGCCTATTTATTATTGAACAACAAGAGAAAACACTAAAAAACCAAAACGGTAGCCCCAGGAGATGGAACGCCAAGAGCTTGTGGGTCTGGTTGGGGTTAGTTGGGAAACCAACTTCCCATGGTCATAACTTGGTCATATTATCTATGTTTGGCGTGTATGATACCTTATTGGAAATATCTCTTTGAGTACTACAATATCTGTGGTGGGCCATTACCTATGGCTATGGGCTTGTTGTTGATCTAAAAAAAAAATCATTTAGGGGGTCAAAATTGCTCTAGAATTTCAGGACCCAAAAAAATGCTAAAAATAGTAAATGTTGCAATAAACAAGGAAAATGATGAAACCAAATGGAGGTCTAGGTTGAATAGGTGGATGGCCATTAATATCCATCTGGATCAAAAAGCGGCTCAAACTTCAAAAACATAGGCACAACACTGGGCAGAAATGTCCTTGGATGCATGCAGGCTCATGCTATGGGAGCGTCTGGAGTCTCCTGGACACATGTTTGTCCATATTTGGGGAGCATCTGGGGGTTTAATGATCTAAAAACTATGTGGGTGCCTATGGCTAGTTACCTGAGAGGTTGGGATGGTTCCTGGGAGTCCTGTTGCTGATGTGAAACATTTGTCTGGTGTGTTTCTATCTGTTCCACTTCCTTAATGTAACTTGGGAGGTCAAATCATATCATAGTAACTTGTCATCACATTTTTACCCCGATTGGCCGGTTACCTGGGTAGATGTGGGAGAAGGGAATTGTAGTGTTTTCTTCTCAATGATGTATGAAAAGAACACACTTAAGATTGTGGATGACAAACAATCTCAAAAATATAAATGGATGCTAAACATTGTAGATCTGCAGCTATTGATAGAAACAAAACCTGCCAAAATTCTGATCTATGCCACAATCATAGTTAAACAACAAAAGAGAGATGAATAAATCCAATTATCCAATGGAAATCATATATGTAAAGAATAATTTAGTAATAACACCTGTGAAGAGAACAAATAAATGTTACTAGTCCCCCTTTATGGGATGGGTTCTTGGCTATCCTCAAACGTCTTCAGCTTTTGTAGAGTCTCTCTCCTCCATAATGCATAAACCCAACAAAAATATGGTGTGCGACAATGAAAATAATCATATTTACAATAGTGAGTGCAACAATGAAAATAATCAAAAGTGAATAATGATTGGAAAACCCTTATATTTATAACAAAATATTGAGTTATCCTCGAATAATGAGCAATAATAAAATATTATTGATCCCATTCTTGGAATAAACATTTGAAGTATTTTATTTTATTTTTTTAGGAGGGAAAGAGTATTTAAACTTTTATTTAGAAATAATAAATACATAAATTATTTATTTATAATCTCAATGAACTAGTTAAGGAATAATAAACAATAAGGATTTATTTAATTATTCCCTAAGGGATTTAGTCAAACTTAACAAATAATAATAATTAATTAGTGATCAATTAATTATTCTTAGAGAAAAATAAGAAAAATAATGATTTATCTGTTTATTTTCATGATTGGGTCAAATTTGACAAGGAATAATAATAAAAGAATGGTTAAATTAATTATTCCTAGAAGAAAATCAAATAAATAATGATTTATTTAATTATTCTTCATGGGTTTAACTATAAATTACTTAATAAAGGTGGTTTATTAGGTAATTTCTCACAATGAAAGCAATTTTACTATGGTAAAATTGGTTTACATGGTATACTTCGATCCATCTAGTAAATAAGCCTATATGATCAATTTTTTGGTGATAACAGATTGCCCCCCAATGTACGAGTGTTAGAAGAAAAATGTGTGAACAAAGTACGTTGTAAAGACACAATCACTTAGACAACACAGGGGATTCAAGGAGAGAGAGAGAGACCAATGAAGCTGAATCTGAGAGAGGATAGTGACAGAGGGGGGCTAATGCAAGTCACCTTTTATTTTGTGGTACCAGACCTCAATGAGGAGGGGGAGGCATACACATACCCGCTGAGATAACTTAGTACAAAAATGATGGTTTGCCCAGAAATATGAAACTGAGCAATAAAGTACATGTTGAATGGTACATGACATGCTGGCATAACAGAGCCAGAAAATAATACAATGTGTCCCGTACATAACGCACTTGGTAAAAACATGAACTAGGACTGAATACAATAATATCTAAGTACATGAGATACAAAGCCCCTTCCCTCAAGAAATGGGTGGGAGGGAGGAGACATATCATTTGAAGGAGACGTGCATGTTGTGGACACTATGATCAATAGGTACTGAACCCATGAACTATGCAAAACTTCATCTGAGGCTATAGCATAGTATGTATGCATCCAAGCATGTGGGGGGCTACCTATAGGGCCACCCCCTCATGAGTTCTAAAACATCCCACACACACCCATGAATCACATGTAAAATCTTCTACATCAATGGACCATCAAGTGTATGGATCATGAACATGAAACAACCATGTGAAAGGGAAATAATGAGACCCTCTACTCGATCCAAGGTGTCGAACAAGAATGGAAGTTGGAACCAAGATACACCGCCATCTAGGCCATTCTTCTGGAATACATGAGTTGATGTCGACAAAATAGGGCCTGCAATAGATGAGGTAATGAGAACCCTCAACTAAAGCACAAGGGAAAATAGTAATGTGATTGATGGACTGACACTTCAGTGGGAAATTGGTACTGAGGGACAAATAGATGACTTTCCTCGTCAGAGCATAAAGTGCATTGTTGACTTGGTAGCAACTGACTCAACTCCGGAGGGGATGAGGACTGTATGAATGGAGGCCAAAATGCCCAACATAGGATGAATGATATGAAAATATGGATGGAATACTGTGACATGAGATGACACGACATGAAATAGACTCCAAGAATGCAAAGATGACTCATTGCAAATGTTATGAACAACGGTGACTTGATAACGCTACCACACAGACTAACGCTAATGGGGACCGTGAAAACATGAGTAAATGATGGTTACTCATGACGAAAATTGACATATGGTATGACAAGTATTAAGAGGAGGTGTGCCTTAAAAGTGTCTCTTTATCACAAAATTCGATTTGAGAGGTGATGAAGTGACCTTTCTTGGAAAAATTACTTCTTGCTAAAGTGTCACTGAGGAAGGCCCATTATAGAGCTCGGTGAGAGCTTTCAAATGGTGCTGACGGTTCGACAAACTAAGCTACGGTCTAGTCGCTATGGGCGATAAAAAAATTGGGGATTTTTCTATGAAAGGACATTTTCCCTCCAATTTGGATTCATTTTCTAAGAGAGTTGTGGTGAATTTGAAGAGGAGGAAAACGCCCTAAATCTTGTGGAGGTCATAGCGGACAAACTGACCATCAGAATCAGATTTGTGACTTTGAGGCAAGTGGCACTTGTCTAAAGATGGCCTTAATGCTTCTTGGAATGATGGTTCTTACTGAAGAATTAAGGGAAGAGGAAAATGAGAATGAACTACTAGAGGAGGTCTAGAATCATCCTCACCCAGTCAGTCAAACATGGGGACTATGTGGAAATAGAGTAGAATATTTGAAGATATGGTATCAAACTTCTACGATATGCGATGTGCATATAGCTCGTTGGAGAGGCTAATAGGACAAAATATCCAAGGAATGGGAGGATAATCGACCATAGCTAGATCCAATGGGATCTAGGCCAAGACTTAATTGAGAATATGGCTAGCGGAAAACCGTCATGCCCCCAAGCATGGGATGTTGATGTAGTATGTGAAGGTGGGAATGATGCCCCCTAGCAGAAGGAGTTTGTGGAGTGCCATTGTGTTCTGAGTGCTTAAAAAATGATTCAATCATCTCGAGCCAACTTGGCAAAAGATCCTCCAAAGGATGATAAGGAGATGTAAGGGCCTATGTGCCCCCCCAGTATGTTATGGGCGTAACGGATATATTTAGAGATGAGGGATCGAAACACTTGTATGATACATAATATGATTATGAATTTGTATATGACGATGATGGTTCACCATTTTTTGTTTATGGTTATCTTCTGTGGTATAAATGTGATAAATGCCAATCTAGAATGTTGTTTGGAATAACATCGACATAGTTATTTTGGGCTCTAGGAACATGATTGAATGTAATGGTTTCAAATACATGTACCAACAACTTAGCTCGTAGATATTTTCGAAATAGGACTTGGTATGCACATGATACACACCATTTAGTTGCATGACAAGTAGCAAGGAATGTAAATGAACATGAAGATGAAGGATGCGATGAGCAAGGGCATCGACTAACAAACCTATCACTGCATCATATTTAGCCTAGTTATTGGTGGAAGATCCTATGCACATGCCATTTGAAAGGACTAACGTATGAAAGGGGGTAAAAATGGCCCAAGCTACTGAGGCTAGATTATGGGAGAAGCGATTCACACCATAAACGTGACAAATATAGAGTGTGGATGATGAATCCATCTGAAAGGTGAAAAAGACAACGAGTGAGATGATGTGATCTGCTTATCTACATGGCAGAAATAAAGACATGCAAATCAAAGGGATGTGCAATAAGTGTAATTTCTTGAGGTAGAGCACATTGGGAGAATTAGGAAGGAAATTACCTTCAAAATCCTCTAACGAAATTCCCCCTTGCTTAAGTGTAGGGGTAATCAGGGCTAGACATAGCTTCCATGGTGTCCTCATCAGACTGAGAGATGGTTAGATGGGAGGAAGATTGACTACACGATGCGACAGTGTTACATAGTGCATCAACCTGAGAAAGAAGTTTCACATGCGCATCATTTGGAATGGTAGATGATAAGATGGTAGATGGAGGATCGACTAATGTTGAGACCTAAGATTCTATTGGAAGAGGTTTGATAAAAGCATGTGTAGAAACCTTAGAAAGGTGTTCCTATGAGGAACTCAAGAATGGTGATATATAAAGGATGGGGCTTGTGGTGTCTGTCATCTCGACATCGGGGGAGGGATCATAATAGTATGGCCAGAGTCTCCCTGTTCTGGTTGATTGGTGGTAATGAAATGCATAGGTAGAGGAGTAGAGGCTACACTACAAGTGGTCTTGTATTCACGAATTTCCCCAAGGAAATTTCAAAATTCATTCAGACAAGGAAAACAATGGGAATAGTGGCTATGAAGATCACACATGATACAAGGATGGTTTGTGTGAAGATGTTTGAGTTTCTTAAGTGGGACTGGTATGTTAACATGGACTTTCGGAATATTCGACTCGGGAAACGCTTCATGAACCAATAGTTTAAGTTGAGGAAGTACATGAAAATTTTTGGTGGCGTGCCCAAAAAATTCACACAAAGTGCACGGGGGTGTCATATTTAGGGCCTTAGGGGCTGGAGGGGGTTGGGGGACCTTGTCCTTCGAATCTTTCCTTTTGAATTTGTCCCTATGGCAAGATGCTTCACAATAGAAGTTGGTTTCTATTGAGGTTGTAATGGCACTAAAGCAGTGGTAGGGGTCATGGGGACCGGTTGAACCAGGTTTAAAGCGTGATAAGGTCCTGGCTGACCAGGCGAAATGTTTGCAGGGGAATCAATGTACCATACTAGGATCCCAAGAGTCATGTTAGGAAGGACCAGTGAAACCATGATAGGTACATAAAAAATCTCGGAGGGGGGAATAATAAAGGTATCTGGGCGGTAGGATAATGTCTGGGCGAAATAGCTCCTAGATGGTTAAGACCTAGAGCAATAGTTCTTGGAGGGAACATAGGAGAGGCACACACAAATGGAGGAGGTCCTAGAGGAGTGGATCTAGAGGGTTGAGCTTGAAGAGAAACAACATGATGTTGAGGAGCTGGTTGTTGATCAAGTGTACTGAACTATTTAAGGGCAGGTCGTGATGCTTGTAACATGCAAAAACTCATGGAAGTAGGTTCTGAAATGGGAGGGGGAGGACCAAGGAAGGAACATAACAATGAGGAATCTTTATAAACTCTCGGTGAGACACTCATGCAAGGAGTTGAAGACTTATTGTTGGACATCAACAAGATGACGAACTCGGCGGCGGTCACGGATGTCGGCTCGTAGTAAGTCAACTGATCAATGGTAACGATATTCCCTTCATGGGGGAAACACATCTTGTGGAAAACCGCAGATGTGACAGCTGACATGGCATATGTGTAACTGTGACCTCAGAGAATGTTGTAATCCAAAGGGGCATCGATGACTTCGATATTGACATGGATAGTCTTTCCCGCAAGAGGCACTGGACAGTTGCAGTATATGCTGAGGGACTGGGAGGATTGTCTATCCCAAGCACGCAAAGTGATGGTGGAGAGGGACAACTCAGGTGACTTTATCTGTTTCCAAACAACATCAGACATCATACAGGTAGATGCACCTTTATCAATAATACATCTAGAGATGATGGCATTACCGATTCGAACTAGTATCTGGAAAGCAACCGATGAAGGTAATCGGGGGGTGCTCTGATGTATCAACCGGTAAGAAAAACAAACGATCATCAGAAGGATGCACTGCAACCAAGGCAGTTAGTAGAGCTTTCTTTTAGGAAGGGCATGACTGAAGGACTTCCAGTGTCGACATGGTGGCAGGTGATTGCGCTAAGTCATCTACTATACTGTATGTATGTGAAGCTCTATTAGAAGTCACATTACAGAATAATGGTCCCTTTGGGATCTTGGGAATGGCCGCAACTTTCGATTGAAGGATCTATAAATGACCATTCGGTGGTGTAAGAGGCTCAGTGGACACTTTGGTTTTGGACTCAGCAGCTGACAAAGTAGAGGGCTTATCATATTGACACGACCAAGTTTGTAGGTTGATATTGGAGGGGTTAACCTCATCAGAGTTCATCATTAGGATCTGGTAGTCACCAGGACCAGAAGGTTTGGGGAGGTGGGCTGGTTGAACTACCTGGGGTTGAGAAACAACAAATCCTTGTCGAGGGAAAGGATTTATGAGCATGGCTGGTTGAGATGGTGAAGTATTCTGAGGCGATTGTTGACCTCAAGAAGTTGCTTAAGGTTCCCACATTTGGCACATCTGGGGTAATAGAGGACACTCATGTGTATAGTGGCCATGTACACCACAACATGCATAAGGCTTATTCATACAAATAGCCTTGCTCTTCTTGGGATGGCTGCCCTGTAGCTGTTTGTTGGTGTTAGGCTGGTTCCCTTGGGGTTCACTAGGCATGTTACCTTGGTTACCCTTCCCCTTTTTATTTTTCTTCAAATTTTGGGGATGGGTATCACTATGTTGTGCAAACACCTAGCCCTGAGGGGGCGGTCGTTGCTGGGGCTAAGGATTCATGGGATGTTGTGGTGCTAATTCTTGAGGGGATGGAGCTCCAGGCAATTCATAAGAAGGAGAAATAGTTTGGTAGATGGGTTGGGGATTTGGAAACATGTTTCTAGTAGGAGGTGCATAAATATTGGAGGAATTGGTGCCCCCCTGTCGGTAGCCATAACTCTGCTGAGTGTATGGCAAAGAGTCTGAAATGGATCCAACAATATTGTCGGCAATGTGAGCTTCCCCTAGTGCATTGGCACTTCCAGGATGAGGGAGGTTTGGAATGATGGTATATACATAACTGGATTGTGCATAAATCAGATCATATCTCAAATCGCTCTGAAGAGCTTCTTCCTTGGTCTGAGGAAAATGGGACATGACATCTTTCCCAATGGGGGATAAAAGGCTCTTAAGAAACCAATCTAGATAGATTTGGTCTTTGAAAGGCGAGGAACAACGTGTGCTCCTCCTTCGACGCCACTCTCGAACATGGTTAGAAAGGCGAGTGGCGGAGGATTGACGGAATGTGGTCAATAACTCAGTACTAGTGTCGTACTGGAGAGTTAACTAGAAATGTGAAAGGAATGTTTTAGCAAGCATCCCGAAAATGGAATGAGAGGCAGAGAGATGTTCTACATACCATTTTGCAGCATCTCCAGTAAGCGTGCATTGGAAGAGCCGAAGACGAATGGAGTCATCGGTTATGGAGTTGGACGAACACCACATGTGGAAGGATCGAGCATGGTTGGCAGGATCCTCTCCAGCAATACCCACGAACTTTGAGATGTCCGAAGGGAGCTTAGTCAACATAGAGGGCCAACCAGCATCATGGTATATAGGTTCGTTTATCAACTGGTTAAGAAACTGGGGGTGAAGGCCTAATAGTCTCTGCAACACAAGCCTTGTTTGTGCAATGATGGAAGGACACATGGAACACGGAAATGGTGAATGGGGATCAACAATATATCTTTTGTCTCTGATGCGGTGAGATAAATTCATTATGTTAATTCTTGGCTTGGCATGTAAACCAAGTGCCCTTTGCTTAAGCTGTTCTTATGTGTGCAACTGTATTAATTGATTAAGCCCAGATCATGTTTGTAAAAAAGAAAAAAACTTGCTAAAAATAAAATGAAATAAATAACAGAAAATGAACAAAAAACAATTAACTCGACCCCACCCAAACCGGGTTTGCAAACACTATACTTCTTGGTGGCTAAACTGATGGAAAATAGACTTAAACAATCAAGAGATCTGAATTTTGGTGTGACTTAGATAAAGTGACTCTAAGTTGCTGTAAAGTGGTGTAGCAACAACAAAAAACCAGAGTGGAAGATCTCTGCAAAAAGATAGGGAGATGGGTGAAACACCTAGGGAAACTGATGGGACCCTAAGGGAATGACCAAACAAGTTCAAATGTGAAACTATGGATGGTATCAACCTATCTTAACAAGTTTGAAACAAAAGGTTACAAATCTGGAAAAATGTGGCTGAAAGTGCTGCAAAAACTCAGACTTCTCACTTAGATAAACTCCTCCTAGAAAGGTGGAAGTGTACTAGAATCCCTAGGGGAGGCTAAATTCAACTTTGATGAGTAAAACAAAATGGATCAAGGCCAAAGTGGGATGAGTCAAAGGCCAAACACACAACAGACAGCTCTGAGCAAAACCTAGAAACAGATATGAGAAAAACCCTAAACCCAGAAATCGCAGGTTCTAACCTATTTTTTTTATGAAGTCACACCTTTTGGGTTGAAAACTGTGATTTTTGTTTCGAGATTTCTAGTCTGCAAATTTCAAAAAAAAAAAAAAAAAAATCGCCTTTACTGTCGATGGTTCCTGTGACCTGCGGAAATGACTGGAAAGCTTGGGGAAGTCAGAAATTTATCAGATCTAGGGTTAAAACACTAGGAAACATTAATAAAATTCGAAAAAGAAGAAATCCTAAGATGAAAACCAAAGGTCAACTAGGTTTCTGGATCTGAAGTATAAAAGCTAGTGGAGTCGCCAATTTGTTGTAATGTTTTCTTCTCAATGATGTACGAAAATAACCCACTTAATATTATGGATGACAAACAATCTCAACAATATAAATGGCTACTAAACATTGTAAATCTGCAGTTATTGATAGAAACAAAACCTGCCAAAATTCTGATCTATGCCACAATCATAGTTAAACAGCAAAAGAAAGAGTAATAACTTCAATTATCCAATGGAAACTAGATATGTAAAGAATAATTTGATAATAATACCTATGAAGAGAATATATAAATGTTACTATTCCCCCTCTATGGGATGGGTTCTTGGCTATCCTCAAACATCTTTAGCTTTGTAGATTCTCTCTCCTCTATAATTCATAAACCCAACAAAAATATGGTGTGCGACAATGAAAATAATCAGAGTTACAACAGTGAGTGCAACAATGAAAATAATCAAAAGTGATTAATGAATGGAAAACCCTTCTATTTATAACAAAATATTGAGTTATCGTCAAATAATGAGCAATAATAAAATATTATTGATCCCATTCTTGGAATAACTAGGAATATTTTATTATATTTGTTTAGGAGGGAAAAAGTATTTAAGCTTTTATTTAGAATTAATAAATAAATAAATGATTTATTTATCATATCAATGAATTTGTTAAGGAATAATAAACAAATAAGGGTTTATGTAATTATTCCTAAGGGATTTAGTCAAATTTGACAAAGAATAATAATTAATTAGTGATTAATTAATTAGTCTTAGAGAAAAATAAGAAAAATAATGATTTATCTGTTTATTTTTCATGATTGGGTTGAATTTGACAAGGAACAATACTAAAAAAATGGCTAAATTAATTATTCCTAGAAGAAAATCAAATAAATAATGATTTATTTAATCATTCTTCATGGGTTTAACTATAAATTAGGTGGTTTATTAGGTAATTTCTCACAGTGAAGGCAATTTTACTAGGCTAAAATTGGCTTTACATAGTATACTTCGATCCATCTAGTAAATTAGGCTAGATGATCAATTTTTTGGTGATAACAGAGGGAATTACATATTCATCTTCAAAAATGACTCCAAGTGCATGCAATTCCTTCACAACAACAATGACTTCCTCAAATTTTTGGGCCAATGTTTCCTTTGTCGCCCTCTTCACAAATTGTGATATGCTTGTTGGCAAGGAATAAGTGTAGCAATAGATTTTAATGGAGGCATGAGGCGTCTTATTTGGAAAAATTTGGTTCAATACTCGATTGAACCTCTAATTAAGTTCCTTGAACTTTTCTTTTGCCCCCATCCTCAAGTTCCATAACTCTTTTAATAACATTGTTAGGGTTTTGTCATTAGCAAACATTTCTAGGAACAACTTTTTAAACCCCCTTCAATTTTGAATTATATTTGTAGGAAGACTATGATACCAAGAAACCTCTATACAATGTACGTATAAGGAAATAGTATACATACAACATCATCATTATGTACCTCGAATGTCTGCAGGTGTAGATAGAAATTATGCAAATGGTCTTCTGCTTTTATTGTGTTGTCAGGGTCACATTTCATTAAGAAATTTTCCACGTGCTTTGGCATCTAGTGTAAAACATCTAGAAGGGAAATTGGACCCTAAGTCATCCAATCAGGAACTTGGTATACCATGTTCTTATATCTATCCTACTACTCCTTTTCAAAATCTAAGGAATCTTCTCCGAGACCACCTAACCCATGGAAAGTATCATTAGAGAGCATAACGTTGTCTCCATCACTTGTTGAAAGATTAAGGTTTATCTGGTTCGAGGGTAGAGAAAACAAAATATTCGAGTGTAGAAACCACTATCTCTGTAGGAATTTCTTCTTTATTCTTAGGAAAATAACGAAGATCATGTGCTCCAAGAAGTAATCCAACAACCTTTGCAAAACAACAAGTTATAGGCTAAATTTTCCAAATGTGCTCGTAAGAAATTTCACATCTTTGTTAAGGGATGTGCTGATAAGATCTGCCTACTTCAGGAATATGAGTCAGAGAAGTGTTGGGAATGTTTCTTCCTTGACTAGAGGAAGTGCGATGTGGGTGGGTGGAGTTATTAGCCATAAAAATATGGCTTCCCTCCTTTTAGTGCTAAAAATGTTGACAGTGATGGACTTGCCAACATTCAAGGGGGTATTCCCGATATGTGGTCCCAACTAGACCTCACATTAATTGGGACAGGATCCCTATCCAGAACATGACCTGACTTTTGATACTTATGTATTTTCCTTGGATTTAATCATCAGCAGAAGAGAGACAATCATGTATGTGCCTTCAAAAAACAATCTAGTGTTCCTAGTGAGTGTCCAGTTGCAAGTGCATCAAGATTATTCTACCATAGAGAGGAGAGAAAGTGAGTCTCTAAGAGAGAGGTAATGCTACCACCTTGATAAAGACACACATTAACATTAATTTCTCGTTTAACATCTAGCGGAATAGTCCACAATGACGCAACAATTGTTACAAGCATCACAACATGTTCTCAATTAAATAAGCACTAAAATAACTGAAATAGTTCAACTATCTTAGTATTGGTAGGAGCAAACATGAATAAAAAAAATTCACATAATAGTCTTACAAACATTAATAATCCATGTATGAAAAAGTGTTCGTAGTCAGTCTTCAATTATTAAGTAAAAGTCCCAATATGCATGAATGCAATGAACATCAGTTGCTCCAATAGTGGAGCGTTGGAGCCACTACTTTCTCCCTAAATGTACTAACTTATCTCTCTTATGCCTTATTGGAGAAGCCAAGGTTAAAATTTCATCTCATGAGAAATGAGGATCTATTTATAAATTGAGTAGTGAGTTCTCATATCCTCATGGCTCTTCACTTTCTAACTTCTAGTGACCTTTGGACTTTTGTAAGTTTTGAAGTTCCAAATGACTTTTGGAATTACATTGACACTTGATTTCACACATGACTCTTAGACTTCTACTTGTTTGTATTTTACAATTATTATAATAATACATCTTTGTCTTCCATATCATCATATGACGAAACTAGACACGTCACTATTTTGGATGACTGAGACATGGAAATGGCTCATGACATGGATTTGCTTCAATGGTGACATGGCTGCTATTGTGTCTATTTTTTATCATCATCTACTCATGGTACTTCCACTATCCAAAGGGTCTTCAAGATTTTGAGTGTTCATGGTTCTTTGATCATCAAGTTTTAGTTGCGTTCATGGTTCTTCTTATGATTCCTTCATTTATGCTCTTTGTCTGATCTTTCTTGTGTGTGCTTGCCATAAGGTTCCTAGAATAAATGTTTCTATAATCACTGATGAAAAGAAACTATTAGTCAAAAAATTTGCTAATCTACCATGTCTTATGCATATTTTATTTTTTATGTCCTTTGAGTGTGCTTAAAATGGTCAATGGAGCTTCAGGGGGTAAGGGCACACTCAGCAGGTTGAAGGATGGAGGAGGAGGAGCCTTGGGTCTTTGACATGTGCTCATTTTCACTAAGGATGAAATAAAACATGCCAAGGTTCATGTCACAAGTATGAAAGATGAATTTGAAGACTTCGGGCTTCCCAAGTGTGCTATGCACCCAAGGGTGAGAGATAGGGCATAAGGTGCACTCCCAAAGACTGAAGGTTGAGGCTTCATGCCTTTGGGGTGTGATCATGTGACTGGGAGGCCTAAAGAAGGGTGTAGGGTGTACTCTTGAAGGTTGAATGTTGAAGCTTTGTACCTTTAGGGTGCGACAATGCGTTCAAGTCAAGTTAGGAGGGCGTAGGGAACATCAAGGAAAGATGAGCGGTTGATCTTCGGGTGTTCAAGATGCACCAATGCAAACTTCTTCGAGTCAAAGGATTGCACTCAAGGAAGAATTAGCTTCTTTTTGAGGGTTAATTTCAGAACATGGAGGGGATTCATGATTTTAGAGTGTACCCAAAGAGGGAACAAAGCGCACTTCTGAAGAACAAAGGATCACCCATCAAGGATTCGGAGCGTGCTAATGCTCTTTTGACCTTAATGGACTCACTCGAAACCAAAATTTTTCTATGTATTTATGATTGATTGAGGGGTTTCCAAGATTCATTCTGGACATAAAACCATGTGTGACACATACTAACTCATCTAGAAAACTTAGACAAACTTAACGAACAATGAATATTCATGAAAAAACTTCTTTATGCACATTCCCCAACTATAAACATTGAAGTGTATGCGACTACAACCCAAAAGTATTTTTTTACAAAAAGAAAGGTGTGGTGACCATGGAAAGCACACAGAGATGTTCTTATTGATGTGATGAAATTTGAGAAGGCTCAAGAACACTTAAGACATATGAAGCAATACAAAATGATACTTGACAACAAAGGCGACACATATGATATGACCATGAAGTAAGCTACAATATTAGAATGTAGTGAAATTTTGGAGGGTGTTCTAGCTAGAAAAACATGTAGTAACATAGAGCACTTTGCCTCCAAGTGTCTAGAGAGGAAGAAAAGGTGCAACAATAGAGGTGGAATGCTCCATTTTCGCAACCACAAACTTCTCAGAAGAGAAACTTGAAGATAAATGCATAGAGAGCCTTTTCCCCTCAAAGGAAATATTCTTAGTGGCCCAATAACTGGAAGAAAGTGAATAAAAATTCAAGAAATTAGATAAGCAAAAGATTTGGTAATATGAATAATTCCACTGCCCCCTTCTTGAATAAAGTTGAATGCCACATATGTAATAATTATGGGCACAAAGTAGTTGCATGCAAATTTGGAAACAATTCACCTCCTTTCCAAAAGATTGCAATTAGAGGCATGGATCATGAGGAGAGAAAGAAAATAGAACTACTTAGGAGTTATTATAGTAGTCATAAGAAAGCCATATCGAATTGTACAAGGATATAGCATAGACCAATGTTTGGATCTCAAAATTATGAGTAGAGGATTAGCATATCAGAGTTTGAAATCCCTATGGTTGATCTCTCTTATATAACCTACAACAAGTAGTGACTCCAATTAGACAAAAGGAGAATTAGCTCTATTATTTCTTCATATAAATACATGAAGAAATAAGGCACATAATGTAACAACCCCTAATTGAATTTACATGTACATAAAATAAGACCAAGGTCATGGGACATGTATTTGAAGTTGAATGTTGGGAAAAACATTATAGTATGATTAGTTAATGGCTATGGAAATTGGTAAATTCATTAGGAAAGGTAAGATGCAATAATTGGCATTTAATTATGAAAATAAGGGAAATAGGAGAAAGGGAAGGTGAAGAGACACAAATTTGTGTGCGAAGGAAATTATAGGGAAAATGAAGGAAAATGAAGAAAATAGAGTCCTCAATGATAAAAAAAAGTCATATGAGGATCATTTTATATCTTTTTGACATCCTTTTGATAGTTTTGGGTTGATTTCTCTTCCATCCTCTCATTCTCTAATACTCTTGCACACTTAGAGCATTCTTGGAGAATTTTTGGAGCATGCCTAGAATGCTCTAGTATTTACTTGGATTTGGATGAAAAAAGGCAAAATGAAAGTTGGAGATCAGAAGGAAACATTTGGATCAACAACTACAACTAGATTTCTTTACAGGTAATAGGTTGCATGTGTGATTTCCTTACTGATTTTTGGATGCATGCTATATGCATGTGATTCCTTGGTTATGTATTTTCATTGGCATGGATACTTTATTGGATTGGCAGTGGTTTCAGCCTTTCCTTTCCATTTCTTGGATAGCCATGGTGTTGTCGGTTTTTCCACCTTTTTTTTCTCGAGTTCCCGATTACCATGGGTTGGAAGAATCACTAATAGTTTTGGTTGAATTACTAGTTCCTGGAGTCGTAGATTGGGAAAAACAATATGGAGCCTTTGTTGGGATGAGTTACTAGTTCTTGGAGCCATGATTGGAAAAAATTCTCTGGAGCCTTGGAAGGTTGTCGATTGAGTTACTAGTTCCTACTGCCCTGGACATCTTGGGTAGAGACTGATCTAGTTGATGTTAGTGATTTATGGGCTATAGAGGTGGAATCACTATGATTGAGGGTTGAGGTGGTTTGGAATTTGGAAGACCTGGTTGTTTTTGTTTTGGTTTATTCCATGATATCCCACATTCGTGCTTTTAATACGGTGTGGGAGTGATTGGTTTAAAGACATATTTGGTTCAACCCAATCTATGGTTGGATTGTGCATGGAATTCCCTGACTTAGTTGGCTTTTGGATATGTTAATAAGAGTTATTTTCATTTTGTTATCTATGAGAACTTGTACTAGTTATTATGTTGACATTATTATTGATTTTCCA
Source organism: Pinus taeda (assembly GCA_000404065.3). NCBI lineage: Eukaryota > Viridiplantae > Streptophyta > Pinopsida > Pinales > Pinaceae > Pinus > Pinus taeda. Next base: position 49,155 of record APFE030769775.1, on the reverse strand, counting down.
TGGTTTGAATTATGTTTATGTGATCGTTATATGTTTCTTATATGATGCATTATATCTATGACTCTTGACATGTTTTGCTAAGTTATTGAATGGTTTATGAAAGCATGGGATAAGAAGTGTTGTTGCAGCTAACTTGAGAGGCAATTAAGCCTTCTTGATGATTATGTGGTGACTTTATTGAAGCATTGAATGGATATGTATTTATAACCTACAGGTACTATGTACACAAAGTGTTTGTATAACTTGAGTCATTTCGGCCTCCAACTCCCCAAGGTCATAAATTTGGCATATGATCTTTGTTTGATTATCATAATACCTCGTTTTGAAGATTTCCACAAGCAAGCTGAGAAGAAACATCATAAGAAATTTTTGGACTTTTCTAGTCTCTCTAAAACATTAGTTTAGGCCCTTAGAATGGCCTCAAAATTTTAGAACTTGAAAAACTACCAAAAATAGAATCTTGTGTTAAATTTAAGGAAAGGATTCTAAAAGGAAATAGTGTTGGGTGAAGTTAGGCTGATAATAGAGTGGACATGTGCCATTAGGTGTTTATGGTCAATTCTAAACATGTGGACCCCATTTTCCATAAGTGCATCTTGGTAATTGGGTCATGCATAGTTACTCTCATCTCATGTTTACCCTGGTGAGCAGGTTGAACTGGGTAAATATCAGGTGAGGTTGTGACAACGTGGTATCAGAGCTTCCAGGTTCAAACACTTGGACTGTACAGGCTAGATGTGGTTGTTATGCATACATCTTGGTTATTAATATGGTTGCTATGCACGCATTATGATAATAATTGTTGCAATATTGTGTCTTCACGTTGATGCTTAAATGATTGATATGTTAATGTCATTATGTGTATACATATTGTGCTAATATGGATTGATTGTGAAGACAAGATCACCTCAACTAAACTTCAAAGAGGTATGATTCTGATTATGTGTATGTTTGCTTTATCTAACATGGCATGTTTGTAGGAAATAGAGGGTCAAATATGATGAGTACAATGGTGCACTATAGTTCACATGACTCCCCTTACGAATTAGTTGAGAAACAAGGAGATGAGTACGCTCCCGATATAGAAAATACACTGAGAAGTTTGAAGGCAAAAATCAAAAATTTTAAGGTGGATAGTAACAAGATCATTCATTCACAGGAAATAATTTCGAGAGCCTAGGAAAAAAAGTAGATTTCAATGCAGTGACCCTTCAGAACTTCTCAGGTTTGCGAAGATAGAGAAAGCCAAGAATTAGTTAGGGATAAGAGGAAAGGACAAATGGGGCATATGGTAGAGGGTCTCATTGAGGACACGAGTCAGACAACGATGAAATTCTCAGAGGTGGTAGATGGATGGATAACCTAATGGGAGAGATAGTGGTTATGTGTTCTATTCTAGTTATGGTTCAAAGAGAAATCATGGTCGTCACCACTATCATCCTTATAAGAGGAGTGAGAAGTAGTACTTGCCAAATGAGTTCAATAAAGACAAGCCTCCTACAATTTATGGAGATCTGAAGAAATCAAAAGATGCAAAAACATGCCTACTTGGGATGAATTTTTTTTTTGAGTTGTAGATTATTTAGAGAATATGAAATCCATGTTGAAAATGCAACAAGAAAATCTAGTTTTGACTTTTCTTTCGTAAAACTAGATTAAAATCTGAATTTTTATTTTAGCAGAATACTTGGAAGTAGTTAACTGAAGTGACATGGCTCTTGTCACTTAGTTAACTCAGTAAATTCGAGTTTGAGACACTTGAGTTTAGTTCTACATTACTGATTTCTAATTTGTAGCAATCAATTTCCATTAATTTGAGTTATTGTCAGTTTAACTAGTTCTAACTGTTAGAAGAACTAGTGGAGGTCAAGTTGTGGATGTGTAACTTCAACCACACTCAGTGTTCAACCAGTTAATTGATCAATCAACCCAAAATAAATTTTCATGAAGTGAATTTGAGTTACCCAATTGAGATTGAAGTTCAAGGGAAGTGTGTTATTAGTTGTAAACTATTCCAAGTTCTGCAGGTGGTGCATGGAGTGAGAGGATTGGTCTATGATAATTGCACAATTCCTTGGTGGGAAATTCCTAAATAATAGGGGAAATTTCCCAAGGGAAAAATGCAAGGAAATAGGAGCTTGGAGGCTTGAAATATTGGCTAAGTATTGGTCCAAGTTGAGAAATTCAGGTAGAGGAATAAAATATACTATTGCAGCATGTTCTCAGGCTTGAGAAAGCATTGTATTTCTTATCTATTCTATGATTAATGCAATATAGATAATAAGGGGTTTTGAGAAGTCGATTTCCCATAGACAAATATTTGTGTATGTGTGATGTTTACTTTTGCATGTCAATGATTCTTGTTTTAGCTGGTGAATTAAATTCCGTGGATCAGTAGAGTAGCTTCAAGTCTTGTGATTTAGTAAATTTCATGAGTAGTATTTGTTGACACCTAATCATCAGGATTGGGTGAATAAATACAATTGATGTAAATAAGTAATAAGAAATATGAACATTCATTGGGAGATGAAGTGAACAGTGTCCCTCATGTATATAATAAAGACCAACCTGAAGGAATAATATGAATTGAATTCATGGAGTTACTACCTGGCCTGACATGGTATTGGAGCCAAGTTCCTAAAATTAGTTGTAACTCCTTGTCTGCGCTCCTTGCATTCCCTAGGTTGTGCATAATTGTTTGGTTTCTTTTCTGTGCTCTCTGGGCTCTTTGCCATAATCATTGCCTATGCCATCTTCCCTCCTAATAGTTGCCACGATTTGTTTTCTATGGTTGTAATGTCTCTCGGTTTTCCAGAAGTGAAGCAGGAGTCACCCGTTTGACTCTGAAATGTAATAGCCCTTTGTGCATACTCCTTGTTGGAGAAATTGACAGAGCCAAAAGGGGAATGCCTGAACCCTGTTCCCCGATTTCTTTTGCGACTTCATCTTCTTATTTTTTGAGATTTTTATTCAATCTCCTGAGAAGAGAAAGGCTTCAAATTTCGGTTGGTCACTAGTATCTACAGTTCCAGCCTCCATGATTGGAGTTTTTGGGACATTCATCTTCATATTTTTGAGATTTTGTGTTATAAGTTTTGGAAAAATACTCTGTGTGATGAAATGAATTTAGACGTTGCTTTGTATCATATCCGCTGGTTCTTTCATATATGCTCTTGAAAAGCTTGTCTTTTTTATGTAATCATCACAGTATTTATGCCTATATGGTATTTTTATGTAATCATCGCAGTATCAGAGCATTGTTGGTGTCAAAGCATAGAACAGGCCTGTAAAGGCTCCAGCTCCCTAGGCTTGATCTCCTCTTGGCCCTTCGTGACCACTGCCCCTTGTTAATTGTGAGAAGACTTGTTCGTTGTTACTTTGGGTTTTTTTTTTACCAAGATAGGAAATCATCATATTGTAGAGGACTTTGCAGTTAGAGGCAAAGAGCCAAAAGATGAAGTGCAGATCTACACATGGAGGGATGTTACACTCCGAGAGTTGACGGATCTAGTAAAAGAGGTTGCACCTACAACAAGGAGAAGAGATGCAAAACTATCATTTGCATTTGTGTATCCTGACAAAAAAAAAATGTACCTCTATTGTAGTGCTATATATACCTCTGTTGAATGTGCTATAATTTTTTGTAATTACAGTTTGTTGGGTTGTGTTATATTCTTTCCGTGACTAACCTAAGTAGTGAACCGGGGGGTTAGAGCCCCCCCTTTGTTGTGTTGATTGCGCAATGGGGGGGTGGCAGGCCCCCCTATTCGGGGGGTTTGAGGGGGGCGGATAGCCCCCCTCTACGGGGTCTGGGGCAGCGCCCCGGGAAAATTTTTTTTGGACCCTATATTAGGTTGGGCGAACCTACCTATGGTTTTCGGTCCACAGTTTTGGACTCGATGGTTTTCAGTCCATGGTATTGGATGCTTCGGCATGTATAAATATGTATTGTAACATTGAAAGGAACATAATGAAAAATCAAGCTAGTAGTCTCGATTTTGGGATCCAGTGCGAAATCTCTGTGTATATGTGTTTTATGTGTTATGCTCTCGCATTTCTATTTTTCCTATGATTTAGAATTTGTATGCAAGTAATTTATGTACGGGGTTAAACCCTACATTTCGTATCAGAGTTGTTTTGGCTTCAAGGGGACACCTTTGTTGCTGAGGGGTTTCACTCGGGCCTGTGGTAGACCCTATTTAGTGGGAGACTTGCGAGATCAATTTTGGTGGTGAAAGAAGATGGCGAGCAGTGGAAAGATAGAGATTGAGAAGTTCAATGGTTAGAGTTTTTAGTTGTGAAAACTCAAGATCGAGGATCTGTTGGTGGATAAACATCATTGGATCGCTGTAGATCCGAGTACTAAACCAACGAGAGTGACCGATGAAGAATGGAAGAAGTCGGATTGGAAGGAAAAGAGCACAATACGATTGTGTGTCTCAGATTCAGTATTGTTGAATGTATCAGGGGAAGATACGATGAAGGCTCTATGGGACAAGTTAGGGACTTTGTACCAATCTAAGTCTCTGGTGAATAAACTATTCCTGTGGAAAAAGTTGTATAACCTGAGGATGAAAGATGGAGACTCGGTGACAGAGCATCTATGTTGGGTCCCTATAATACTAGTGATTACCCCATTAATATTGTAGTTGTACCCCTTATTAATATTTTTGTGCCCCTATTGTCACCATATTGTTATTATTGTGCCCCATAGAATCCCTCTAGTGTTATTTCTGTGGCTTTATATTATTATTGCTAGGTAGGCTGGGTTATATTGTGACTCCTTAGACTCCTATCTATAGAAAGGAGGTTTTGTCATTTGAATCATCCAAGAATTGTTCATTTATGTAGTGTAAAGGAGATTTCCCCCTCGAAGAGGCTGAATTCTAAGGCGTTGATCTATCTTTTCTATCTTTTTCTTGAGCTTGTTACATAACATTTGGTATAAGAGCTTTGGATTCTAGGGTTTCGCTGCTCCAAACAGGTCATCTGGCATTGTCACTATAAATTTTGTTCTGTGATGTTTCAAAAGTTGAAACAAAAACCATTTGATAAGACATCGCGTTGCAGCTCGGGTCCAAATTTCAGAGCTTGTCATGCTATATTTGCGGAGATATGATCTGAGGAAGTTGGTCTTTTTGCAGACTCCTGAATTACATTCCAAATAGGTGACCTGGGGAAAATCATCATAACTTTTTCTCTTAGCATCAGATTGAAATTTCATAAAAAGGTACAGAAAGAGGACATACTGTTGTTTCTTCTATATAGCTTTTAGAGCCAAAGGTCGAAACAGTGACTCGTGGCACATCATACAAGTTCACTCTACTGAACTAGTCTATAATCAGGGCACTGTGGGATATTTGGCATAAGCCAAGTTCCCTCGAGAATCCAATTTGGATCAGACTGGTGGCATTGGAAAGAGGATGCATAGGGCTACTGTAGGTTGCAATGTTAGAACTAGATGATCCAAAATTACAGAGATACATTAGATTCAATATTGAGCTCCTACAAAGTGAATTAAGGTGTGTAGTTTTTTTAAAATTTTTGCATAAGCTTGGTTTCAAAAATTAGTTTGAAGGAATTAAAAGGGCATAGTAAAGAATTATTATCGATAATTGATGCCCTGAGGAAAGAAAATGCAAACACCTAGTAAGGAACCTGAAAGCTCTAGCATGACTCATGAAGAAGAGGAAGAAATGCAACATGATATATCAAAATTA
>APFE030769775.1:0-36613 GCA_000404065.3 Pinus taeda | reverse complement strand
ATGGATGAATGGAAGGAATGATGCTTGTCCAAGCTAGATAACCACTTCTAATTTGTTTCACTCTAGACATGCATGAACACCCCCAGACTACAAAGCTTTAGACCACCAACTACTCACAGTTTAGAGATAAGGTGAATATAGAGAATACTGACCACACCAACAGATGCACAAGACCATGTGATGGCTAGTTGCAACCAGTAAGGAGCCTGTAAATCTATTCTTCTAATGCATAGACAGGATGACAACTCTCTCACACTAGATAGAAAGAAACCTGGAAAACTTATTCACTGATACATTCAACAATCTAACACCTAGATAGGATGACATCTTTCTAGTGTTAAACCTTAAAGATCAAGAATACAACATATCAGGCACAGATCATAAAAGAGAGAAAATGAAAAGTGAGCAGTTAACAACAAAGAAGCTTGTATTAGCTGAAAATGAAGATGAGACGCTGCAAGTGGCAAAATATCCATAGTCTCCAGAAGTTGAACCTCACATGAAAACATCAACCATCAACCTTGATTACATATTGTTTCTGGGTGTTTATATATTTTACATTACAAAGGCACTTGGCTGTTTAGGTATGGAGGGGTCATAATTGACCACCAACTGCATTTAATTGCCTGATGGAATCTCTGAACATGCTTGCTTGCTTCAATAAGTGAATCTGATCCTTTCAGGTGTTGTGTTGTCCTCTTAGGTAGTTGGAGTGTTTGTATTAGTGCAACCCCATAACTGGTAAATGCAGTTACGTGATCATGCTTGTACTTTCTCTCCCTTAGCCATACTGCCTGTTAAACATGATTGTTGGGGCTTTATTATGCCTAGTACAGGTATGTTGGTCACCTCCCTTCGTCGGGAAAATGGGTGGTCAAAGGACGTGGAGTGCATGGGCGAACGACGGTTGAGATGGTAGGGAAGGATGACCATCGGATCGAGAGAATAGATGGCAGAGATGGCTCGGTGGAGTCTGTCGGATGATGTGGGAGCGGGCTGATTTTAGGCCGTTAGATTTTAGGCAGCCAAATCTAACAGTGATCGGGCAGTGGAGTTGTGTAGGAGTTTAACGGGTGGGTGGTTAGGTTAGGCAGTAAATGGTATTGATCACACTGCCTTTGGGCATATTGCGGTAAAAGGACGGGGGCGTGTGATCCCACTCAGCAATCAACACATAGTGGCGGATGACAGAGAAAAACCGCTCTCATCGTGCGCTAACGTTCGATCGATTTATGGGCGCGGGGAGAGTGAATGCCATCAGATCATTTCAAAAGTGATCGGACGGTTGCAAAATGATTGTGCAAGTCACTTTATCGGGCGTGACGGGAGCCATTAGATTTGGTGGGGAAGATCAATGGTGGAGATTAAAGGCGGTGAGTTTATAAAGGCGCAAAGTCATATGGGTGCGGTTTTATGAGGCTTTGGGCTTTTGCGCTCATGGCTTAAAATAAAAGGGATTTATGTCAGGTTTAGAGGGAAAAAGCAGAGGAAACAGAGGTGATGGAAATCAAGCAGAGTGAAAGAAAAAGGGAAGATGACCATTATGAGCCTCCTTTTGAGCATAATCAAGTGTACCAAGCTCATTTCTGACCTTAGAAAATCATCATTATGTAGCAGAGCTAACACTGGCTCCTTCTGGGGATGAGATCCTCCCTGTGAGGTCTCAAGAACTATAGACCAATGCCTTTCCTACAAAACCAGATCAACAAAATTTCCTAGTGTTCCATTAGGCATGGAGTTTAATTGAGCCTATACTAAAAACTAATAAAACAACATATTTACAATGTTAAGGCTAGAAGACCTTAAATGACATAAACTTTCAGAAATCGCCCATTAACTGGGCCATCAAAAATTGTCTCTCCTTCCATGCTTTGCAGCATGAAAGTGTTGTTCCCCTGGATCTGAGAAATGATAAAAGGCCCAGTCCACAGAGCATCAAACTTCCCATGGTTACCTTTCTTCTCCTTGAGTGCATCCCATTTAAGAACCAAGTCCCTAACTTGAAAACTGTCTAACTTTGCCTTTTTGTAAAAGGCTTCCTCAATTCTCTTCTGATGTGCTATGGACCTGTCAACTAACTAATCTCTGATTTGATGCACTTTGGCCAAGTCACTGATTCTTTTTGCCATGTCATCTTCTTCATTCTGCCCTTCTTGCAAGAACTTTACCATAGGGAGGTTTAATTGAATTGGGAATACAGCCTCATTGCCATATACTAGCTTGAATGGAGAATCCCTGTGGATCTCTTGGCAGTCACTCTATCAGCCCACAATGCATACTTCAGCTTGGAATCCCAGTTCTTCTTGTTGTCCTCCAACAACTTTTTGATTATCCTTATCAAGCTCTTATTGGATGATTCTGCTAAGCCATTGCCTTGGGGGTAGTATGAGGTGGAATGAACTAGCTTAATGCCCTTTGAGTCACACATGTCCACCAATTATTTTGCCCTGAAGGTTGTTGCATTGTCTGTAACTAATTTGTGTGGACAGCCAAACCTGGTGAAAATGTTTTCAGTTAAGAACTTCATGACCACATGATGATCAACTTTCCTTGTAGGGATAGCCTCAATCCACTTAGTGAAGTAGTCAGTGGCTACTAAATTCCATTTGTACTGGCCACTAGAATGTGGATTAATTTCTCCTATGAAATCCAAACCCCATTGCTGGAAAGGGCCACTAGCATGTACTGGCTTTAAGGGCAGGGACTTCAACTGTTGTTTTCCTTCAAATCTCTGGCACTTGTTACAAGATTTCTCAAATGAAAATACATCAGAAAACAAGGTGGGCCAATAATACCCAGCCATGAAGATCTTGTGGGCTGTGGTTTTCCAGTATTGATGTCCTCCACACATGCTGGAATGAAACTGTTGCATGACCTCCATGGATTGCTCTTTATCCAGACACCTCAAAATAATTCCAGAGGGGTCCCTCCAATACAACAAGTTTTCATGAATGCAATACTTGGCTACTCTGAGCTTAATAGTCCTGGCTTGGCTTGAACTAAGGCCTGGCGGAACTTCTAGCTTCAACAAGAATTGAGCTATTGTAGATACCATTCACAAGAAGCTAGATTTTCTGCTAATGACTGGTTTATGTCCAACTATTTCTTCTATTTGTCCATCTTCTGAAATTTCACTTATCCAATTTATGTCCAACATCCTGCAATTTTCTTCAGCCATTGGTCTGGAAAGGCCCTGACTCTGACAAGCTTGGTGGGCTTCAATTCCATATTGAATTCAATTAGCTTTGCAATCCACTTTTGCCTTCTTCCTCAACATCAGGTTGCGTTAGGACATCTTTTACTGAAGAAAAAGGCACATATGCAATTACCTTTTAATGCAGAATGTATATTATGAAAGCCTTCAGAGATTTGATAAGGGCATACGCCTACTTTTCTATAATATCATACCTTATTTTATCATCCCTTAATGTTTTGCTAAAGAATGCCATTGGATGCTCTAAACCTTCATCATCTGTTTGCAATAAAACTACTGCAAGAGTGTCACCTGAAGTCAATGAAAATATATGGAACTCCTTGCTATAGCCTGGGCTGATTAAAGTGGGAGCTTCCATAATAGCCCTTTTGATGGCTTCAAATGATCTTCTTGCTGCATCAGTCCATTTGATTTCTGATCCCTTTTTTAGCATGGAAGTGATGTGTTTTACAAGTTCTACAAAATTAGGGATAAAACTCCTCACAAAGTTTATTTTTCCCAGAAAGGATTGGATGTCCTTTTTTGATCTTGGGACAGTCAAGGTCTATATTGCTTTCACTCTTTCTAGGTCGATTTTGACACCTGCAGTAGAGACAATGTGTCCTAATAGCTTGCCCTCTTCTAAAGCAAACTATGACTTTTTAGGATTGACTGAAATCCCAAACCTTTTGCACTTCAGAAACACTTTCTTCAGGTGCTGCAAATGGTTCTGATGGCTACTGGAGTATACTGTTATATCATCTAGGTAGACAAGGACAAACTTATCCTTCTCTCCTACAAACACTATATCCATAGCTCTCTGAAAGGTGGCTCCAACATTCATCAGCCCAAAAGGCATCTTGGAATACATAAAAGTGCCCCAAGGAGTGGTGAATGCAGTATTTTCTTGGTCATCTGGATGTACAACAATTTGGTTATATCCTAAAAATCCATCCAGGAAAGACATCACTTTGGCTCCTGAGACTTTCTGCAACAAATGCTCCATCTTGGGCAGAGGATAATTATCTTTCTTAGAGCATTTGTTGAGGTTTCTAAAATCGACATAGAGCCTGATTACTCCACTTTTTTTTCCTCACCACAACCAGGTTGGCTACCCACTTAGAATATCTCAGAGGAACTATGATTTTGGCAGCCAACAATTTCTTGATCTTCTTTTCAATCAGAGGGAGGAGCAAAGGATTTATGGGTCTCAGCTTCTGTTTGAAAGGAATGGTGTCTTTCTCCAATGGAATCTTATGTTGGATGATCTTTTTATCATAAGTTTTAAGTTCACTATATTCCCAGGCAAAGACATCAACAAATTGTTTCATCAAGGTGCAATACCTAGCAATTTGGGTAGCAGATAGATGAGTAGACAAATTTATATATTTTGGATGACCTGGACTCCCTATATTATGCCTATGGACTGTGGATTGATCTTATTTTTGGGAAACCATATAAGGCACATCATTTTGGTCGAATAGCTTCTCTAGAGGCACTAGCCCTTTAGGTATATGATTGCTACACAAGTGAACAATGTTGTCATGGCCAATTCTGTTCTTTAGCTAGGGCTGGGGATTTTCTTCGAAGGCTTCATTCTCTTAGTCAATTTGCATTTCAGAGAATTCATCAATGACTTGCAGAAATATATTTACTTCATCATCATCCTCAAAAACTTTCCAGTGTTGGACATTATCAGGCAAGGATGGTCTATATTTTATCTGAACTTCATAAACCAACCTAGGGGGCATGGGAGGGATGAACATGCTAGTGGACATAGAAAGGGAATCAACAAGTTGATTCTTGACTCCAGGGATATATGAGATACAAAAACTATCAAAAGAATCTTTGAGTCTCCATACCTCATCTCTGTATGCCTTTAGCCTTGGGTGCCTTGCTTGGAAAATTTTGTTCACTTGCTGGATGATGAGATCAACATCTCTAAACACCTTTATGTTTTTTATTCCTCTATCTTTAGCAACATTTAAGCCCAATATCAGAGCCTCATACTCAGCTATATTGTTAGTGACCTAGAAAGTCAGCTTGAAAGACAGATGTGTGCTTTCTTGTTATGGAGACACCAGCACCACTCCTGCTCCTGCAGTTTCTTTTGAACATGCTCCATCAAAGAACATATCCCAAGCTTGTGTTCCCTCTTCTTCCATGGCCTGGCCTACTGGTTTCCTGATCTACATTGAGGCCTTCTAAGATTCTTCAATTCGGAGAATAAAGGACCCAAAGTCAGTGTCCACAGCGTAAATAGGATGACTAATGGGGTTCTTCTCATCGCTGATAATATAGACCAGCTGGGCTTCCTTGTACAGTCTCTTGCTTTCTCCTCCAAAGACTGGGACAGTGGCATAAGACAAATAATTTTGTAATATTCCCCCCAACCTCTTAATCCACCCTCTAAATAGCAGCATGCCAAATTTAGGGGGGACATCTGCTACCAAAATGTGCATCACCATGGTTTTCATGGGCCACTGAGTTAGTGTGATAGCTAAATCTTTGATCAACCCCAGTCATTTCACCTTCTTTGAATCAAAGGAGAATAAATCATGATATGGTTTGGTGATATCAAGGCCTAACTCTTCCATGACAGCTTTGGACATGAGATTATGGCTGGCTCCTGTGTCCATCATACAGTTGTGGAGGATTTTGTCAAGAATGGTTAAGGAGACATAAAATGATGGAGAATTATCATCAGCGGGTTCAGTCATTGGACTAAGGACATAGTTAGTGGAGGCTTATGTGGCTTCCAGCTCAAGGGCATCTAGGATAGGCTTTCTAAAGACCTCACTCTTTACAAGTTCAATCAGAGGCACAAATATTTTAAGTTTCTGGACTTATGATTCCAAACTGAAAGGGGAAGGGGACTTGTCAGGGCCTCTTACCTCTTGAACTGGTGCTTTGAGGATAATTGGATCAGCTGCTGGTATTTTCTGTTTACTGACCTACTGCTCTGTGAGGAAAACAACTCTTTGGGCAGGCTTCTCTTTGACATTACTTGTTCTTGACCTCAGATTATATCTTTGCTGTGCGTCAGTTTGCAGAACAACTTCTCTGTCCCACTCTTGACTGGTCTAGTCCTGGAGTAATGATTCTTCATAGGCAACCAATGTAAAAAAGGTAGCACTGCCCTTATCTTCCATGTAATGAATGTCATCCTCTTCGTCCAGTTGTTCTTCCTCCATTACTACGTTTTGGAAAGGAGCTTTAATCCTTTGTTCTTCACCGGATTCTTTGCCCCTCTGAATGATCTGCAATTTTTCATTTGCTCTTCTGAATGGATTTGGATTTCTTGGAGCAAATGTGTTTGGAAGCCTTGCTTTCCCAGAGCTCTGCTCAACCTTTAGCTTAGATATTTCAGCAGCCAATGAATCTATCATTTTAGTCATTTAGTGTATTTTGGGCTCTGAAGATGAAGCAAAGGAAGAAGAAGCCTCACTTCTCTACCTTCTTTTGTCAACATGGCTTTTGAGTTTCTCTACAACCATGATATTAGATTCGACCTCTAGGGCTACATCTTGCATTTCAGCTAGGGTGGCACATCTTCTTTCTCTCAATAGCAGACATAAATCAAAGTCAAAGGCATTGGCATAGGTGAGTTTGGAAGAGGTGGGGGTAGGCTTTACTTCAGCTGGTATCTTACTATACATACAATTGAATCTTTTATTAAAATCAAACAATGATTCCCCATTTTCCCTCTTGAGATTTCCAAAATCAGTATGGTAATATGGCAGGTCTTTCTTATCTCCCCAATGCTTTAAAAACACATCATCTAATGCTTCAATGTCTACTATAGACCTAGGGGTCAATTCTCTAAACCGCTTTCTAGCCTCTCCATCAAGGCTTTGGACAAATACTCTCACCCACACATCATCCTCACTAATATCTAGGTTATCAGCATAGCTATAAAAATACTCAAAGTGTTCTTCAACAGTTACTCCCTCTGTACCAATGAACTTAGGCATGTATTCTGATATTCTCCAACAAGCATGTCATTCAAAGGAACAGGCAGGACCAGGGGTCCATACCTAGCAGCTATGATTCTTTCCATCTTTGTGGGTGCTTGTTGGCCTGCCGTGACTCTGGTAGATGAAGAGTATTGGTCGTTTGGATGAAAAAAGGCTGAGAAATGGATGACACAGTAGAAGGAAACTGATGGACTATAGGTGAGGTTTTCTTTGGATTGATATCCAAAGGGAAACTTATTGAACAAGGAGCTTGTTGAATCTTTGAGAGGATTTCTTCACTAATAATACTAGGCTCTATATTTTCAACATATACATGCTTATTTACAAGCCTCTCTTGCAGAGATACATAATATTGTTTAGGCTTACCTGATCCTGATGCCCCTTTCTGTGATATTTTTCTTTGCTTAACAATCTTCTCAGGGTCAAGCACTGGGTCAGCTGGTGATTTCTGAGGATTTCTCTGAGTATGCCTCACAAACTGAGCCAGAACTAAAATGTGGATTCGCCAAAGGTTGGCCTTGTAGTAGAGTCGCCGGATAAATGATTACAACCAAAAATGTGTCCAGACTTTGTCTATCATCAAAATTGGATCTGTGTCGCTCTCCCAGGGAAGCTGAGCTTCAGTCTCCTCTCCCCAACAATGGTGCCAATTATGTTATCGCTCCAAGAAACTCTCCTAGGTTGTAGCTGGGAGATGCCTAGTAACATATAAATTCAACTTATTGTTGCAATGGATGAATGGAAGGAATGATGCTTGTCCAAGCTAGATAAACACTTCTACTTTTTTTCACTCTAGACATGCGTGAACACCCCCAGACTACAAGGCTTTAGACCACCAACTACTCACAGTTTAGATATAAGGTGAATATAGAGAATACTGACCACACCAGCAGATGCACAAGACCATGTGATGGCTGGTTGCAACCAGTAAAGAGCCTGTAAATATATTCTTCTAATGCACAGACAAGACGACAACTCTCTGACACTAGATAGAAAGAAAAATAGGAAAATTATTCACTGATACATTCAACAATCTAACACCTAGTTAAGATGACAGCTTTCTAGTGTTAAACCTTAAATATCAAGAATACAACATATCAGGCACAACTCAGAAAAGAGAGAAAATGAAAAGTGACCAGTTAATAGGAAAAGAAGCTTGTATTGGATGAAAATGAAGATGAGACATTGCAAGTGGTAAAAATATCCACAGTCTCCAGAAGTTGAACCTCACATCAAAACATCAACCATCAACCCTAATTACATCTTGTTTCTGGGTATTTATATATTTTACATTACAAAGGAACTTGGCCATTTAGGTATGGAGGGGTCATAATTGACCACCAACAACATTTAATTGCTTGATGGAGTTTTGAACATGCTTGCTTGCTTTAATGAGTGAAGCTGATCCTTTCAGGTGCTGTGCTGTCCTCTTAGGTAGTTGGAGTGTTCATATCAGTGCGACCCCATAACTAGTAAATGTAGTTACTGGATCATTCTTGTAATTTCTCTCCCTTAGCCATACTGCCTCTTAAACATGGCTGTTGGGGATTTACTATTCCTAGTATAGGTATGCTGGTCACCTCCCTTTGTTGGGCAAATGGAGTGGTCAAAGGACGTGGAGTGCATGGGCGAACGGATGGTCGAGATGGTAGGGAAGGATGACCATCGAATCGAGAGAATAGATGGCTGAGATGGCTCGGTAGAGTTTATCGGACAATGTGGAAGCGGGTTTATTTTAGGCTGTTAGATCTTAGCTAACCAGATCTAATGGTGATTGGGCGATGGAGTTGTGCGAGAGTTTAACGGGTGGGTGTTTAGGTTAGGCGATAATGGTATTGATCGCACTACCTTTGGGCATATAGCGGTAAAAGGATGAGGGCGTACGATCCCACTCAGCGATCGACACGTAGAGGTGGATGAGAGAGAAAAACGCTCTCATCGCGCTTTTCGGATCATTTCAGAGGTGATAGGATGGTTGGGAAATGATCATGCAAGTCGCTTTATCAGGTGCGATGGGAGCCATTAGATTTGGCGGGGAATATCAACGGTGGAGATTAAAGCCGATGAGTTTATAAAGGCGCAAAGTCATATGGGTGTGGTTTTATGGGAGTTTGGCATTTTGTGCTTGTGGCTTAAAATAAAAGGGATTTATGTCGAGTTTAGAGGAAAAAAGCAGAGGAAACGAAGGTGATGGAAAACAAGCAGAGTGAAGGAAAAAGGGAATATGACCATTATGAGATTCCTTTTGAGCATAATCAAGCATACCAAGCTCATTTCTAACCTTAGAAAATCATCATTATGTAGTAGAGCTGACAAGACTTCCATGGTTATCTAAGTTAGAGTGATTTCTAGTTTGGCTTGCTCAAGCTAGTTGTGTTCACATGGGTATATGTGCATTGTAATGTTAAGTCATGTCAAGTGTAAGTTAGGTGTCAATAGTCGATGTAACAGTCAGAGAGTAGGTGAAGAGTCATGAGGGTAGTTGAACAGTCACAAAGGGGAATGTCAAGGGCCACCCCACCCTTTGCTATAAATAGTCCCTCATAGCTCATTGTATAGGCTTTTGGTAAGCCAAGATTATGATAAGACTATCTTGGAGAGAGCTTGGATAGTATTGTAATATGCCTTGGCTTCTCCACTGCACAGAGCTTATACATCTCTTTGGAGGAGCAGGCTGATGTGGTTGTAACATTCCACTGTTGGGGCTAGCGGGTTTACATGGATGTATTGTAAGATTGGAACTTACACTTCTTTATATAATAAGAGCCATCACATTTTCATGCATATGTTGTTATTGTAGATGGATTGTTCTGGTTGCTTTAGAAATGTATGTTGTTTAACTTACGCAGATGTGTATGAACTATTTTGTATGCAATTATATGAATCTTGTTGCAAATGTGTTGTTGGTTTAACCATCACTTTGGATTGTCGGCTGACCTACTTTCCATCTTGTGATGCATCTTCGCTCGTGTGTTCCCTTTCTAGCTGAGTACTATTATAGGTTGCCAAGGGGTGCACTCATCTCAACCCCCCTATCTTAGAACCTCTCATGAATCTTCCTTGACTCACTGAAGTGGTCAAACCCTTGCTACTGACAGAGTTATCTTACTTGCCTCTGTGTGAAATCATGGTCAAGGAATTACCATATGACCCACTATTGGGACTCCTACACCAAACGGTCTGAGGTCTAATTGGGACTTCTTACTGGGAAGATCCCCTTGACATGTTGGTGGGTCCAGCGTTGTCAACATTTATAGCACTAGAAGAAAGGCCAGATGAGAAGTTTTGTCCTCTCATCTAGTTTTGAACCTCTGCATACCTTTCATGGATTCTTGCACTCTTCTCCCTCTGCGATGTTTTTTGAATCGTGAAGATGTCTCCATCACGGGGGAGTTTTTCAATATCTCTTCCACTTACATGTATGATGGTGAAGGCGAGGTGGCCTGGCCTAAGTACTTACATGAATTTCTTTCCATGCTTCATGAGGAAGATGGGTGTTCTGACAAATAGGCTAGCTTGTTCCTTGCACACACACTTCGCAAATCTCCATGTGGTTGGCTGCTCATCCTACCGGTTAACAACGTGCACTCACTTGAGCACTTCTGCGATCTCATTGAAGACACTCTCTATCATTTTGATCCAGACTATCTTGAATAGAAACTGTTACAACAATGGAAGGCTCCGTATGAATCAGTTATTGATTTTTTGTATTTCTTCCATGACTTGCAGTTTCAAGCTCCAAGGAGCCAGATGAAATTTTCCTATATTGGGGACCGGTTCGAGTATTTCCTTAAGAAATCTGCCCGTCCTAAGAAGAAGCTTGAGTTCAATCCTCACTCAACATTCTTCACTGATGGAGCTACGCAATCTCATGTGGATGTGGTCACTATCTCGAATGACTGTCCACCTTCCCCTCATTCAATAGCTCCACCACTGCCGAGTGATCTTGAGTATCATGCTCACACACTTGTTCATCTTTCACATCCTCCCAACATCACTTCACTTAATTTTCGTGCAGATTTGGTTGTAATTCCTTCAAGTTCTCATATGCATTCTGTTCTATGACCTTCATCTTCGTACTTGGGTGTTTCTCCAGATGATACTGTCTTGTGTTCATCCATTCTAGACTCTTCACTTGTTGTGAATGAGGAACAACCCATTGACGGAGCTAGTGTTACACAACCAACATACGTTGTCATTCATGAAGAGTTGAGTGGGAGCTTGAGCATAAAAACTTAGCTAAGAAGGACTCCCTTCTGTCTGAGCCCCCTCTGTTCTTTCCTAACATCTTTGGTGAATCTGCAATCCATGATTTAGCATATGTGTCTTCATCCATGGATGCACCCATTGTTGATCACTCGCAGGACTCACTGGATGTTGGTCCATCATTAGACAAAGGAGAAGATAAGTTATTCGTTGAAAATCCACTTGATCTTTCATCTATCTTTTTCAGAAACATAGAGGATGAGTTTGTTCGCTTTTCATCTACCCCTCTGTTTGATTCATTTGATCATGAGGATGCCGATGAATTCATTGATTTTTCTAATCATGGCAGTCGTGATCCATTTGTTTCCATATTTGATCACGATAATGAATCTATCAAAGTTGATCTTTTGCAACACCAATTTATGATGATCTATCTGATGATGAAGTTGAAACACCCAAGACTATCGAGGCACTTTAGCCCGAGATGATGGTTAGGTTAGGCCCTCACTCTCTTGGGGTGAGTCTCACTTCCGATCAAGAAACTGTTCAATCACCCAAGGCTCCTCATCACTCATATCTATGCATTGAATATCAATCTCACACACAAATCATACTTCCTCCACTCGAACTGCACGATCCCATCGCTCATGCATTGGAGGAATCTTACATTGCAAGCACATGTGTATGGCACAAGTTACCTTTGTTTCTTTCATTTTCTTTCATGTCTTAGTCAAGAGTGTGCTTATGCTCCAAAGTTGCGCGAAGTGTCACACAACATGATAAGTCCAGAGACTGCTTGTCTTACACTTGCACTCACTTATGTACTGTGGGCACTGTCAAACATGAAGTGTGGTTGTCTTCATTGTTATATCTTTCTTGCTTGTTGGTTCACAAAACTGGGTTGCTTGCGGACCAAGCCTTCACGAACATGGGTCAACCAATCCGCTGGTGGCTACATTTGAAATATTACTTCATGTGATCAGGCCTATGCTCCGTTAGTTTAGGAGTAGGAGTAGTGTTTGCTTTCATTTGTTTTCTTGCATGCTTCTTTGCTTACTCCCTTTGTTTGTTTGTTTGTCTACTTGCTTGTTTGCTTACTTTCTTTGCTTTCACTTTTACTTCTGCTCTTTCTCTGCTTTGTTGTTTGTTAGTTCACTCATTTCGTATAGGTATCTTGTTTCGTTCGTAGGTTAGTTTCGCATGAAACCATGTATAACTCTTGAAACGAGTTGGGTGAAATACAAGAGGGCTTGTACAACTATCACTACTTAGTTATCCATCATGTTTCCTATATACGAAGAGATTGTTACTTTTAGTCCATGATACATCGAAGGAAAATACGTACTGTTCAATGTGAACCTTGGTGAAAACACAACACTTGCGCGCTAATTAGTGCACCTTCTCTAGTCAGTTGTTTTTGGGTTAACCCTTGTCAGCTCGATCAAGTAGAGTAAGGTGAGGGGCAAAGCTTAACAAGCACGTCAGAGATACAATAAACTACTTCTCTATTGGAACAACCTCTTGTACTCTTAATAAGTGGGGATACTTCTTCCGCCTCTGAAATGAATAAGTGTTATGCACATTTAAAAAAAATGAAAAATCAAAAAATTCAAAATTAAAAATGAATAAGGCGAAAGAAGAGAAAGGCTTCTTGCGTAGGGAGGTGATGCAAGTAACTCCACTGGGGTACTGACCAGGCTCGCTGGCAGTGGATCCATGCTTGTGTTCCTATGTGACTCCATCAGGGTATTGTCTAGGCCTGCTCGCAGTGGACCAACACTAGAGATGAAACTAAGACTCTGACGACTATACTGCTTGTGCATCAATATACCCCTCAACCCCAATAGAAACAACTGTATTGCCTTGGCTTGGAATGTTGTCAATCAACCAATAGCTTGGCAGATGCTACATCTTACAATCAAGCTAGTGTGAAACCAAGATGAGCTGAGAACTAAACAGTACTTTCGGAGGTGTTATACTTTCTTTTCACAAACAAGGTCCATTCAGAGAGTTGGAGTTCTATGAGTGTGTCGGCAAGTGTTGTAGCAGCTACAACCACCCTCCAAAATTTTTCCTTAGCCCATTTTGGAGCCTCCCTACCAAACTTTCATAACACCTTGTCTTGATTCATCAAGTACACAAGCTTCAGTGTTTTTCATGCACAAAGGCAGCCTGTTGACCACAACTTGATGCATTCCCCTCACAAGTTGTTCACTCGGACTTGGTCTAGCTGCAGGCTAAGCAGATTCCCCAAGAAAATTGTGCATTTATGGAGGGAAACCATCCTTCCCTCCAGAAATTGTGCAATGCTATCTAGCATCCTGCTGGGCTCCATAATTACACAATTCTACTAGCCAACTCTCCGAGCAAGAATTGCACAAATTTCCAGAGGAGGGCTCCTTAGCACAAAATTGCACAAATATCGATAGTAGTTAGGTGCTCTACCCAGAAATTGCACAAACTCCTGGGTAGTTAGTGCAGCTCCCAGCCAGAAATGTGCATTTTTCTTAAGAAGTTGAGTAGTTTCATGCATGAGCAGTCTAGTTGAACAGTTCCAACCAGGACCAAGCAAACTTGACTTGCATTCATGAATGAATTTATTTTTCCTGGAATAGCAAAAGGAATTCCATGATTCAGGGATCTATTTTTAGTAGTCAGAGTTTACATGCAAAGTTGTTTTAGAAACCTCCCTCCAAGTGTTTCTTTTTCCTAGATTTGTGGCATGCACGTCATGAGCTCAAACTTATTTATTCAACGCATCAGAGCTCATTCTTTCACATCAATCTTGGAGCTCTGACATCGCACAGCACATCCAAGACTCTTTGACACATTCAACTTAGTTATTCACAGGTAAGTGGCTATTTCAGTTTTTGTTGCTATCCCACTATTGTTGCATGCATGAAACTGTTTTGCACGAACGTTCGTCGAACCAACGAATCGCTTCACCCATATGCATGTTGATTTGTTCGTTGAATATTTCATTCATGTTTTTCATGGACTGTCAATCAAATCTAATTTCACTTATTGTCACCATGCATTTACTGTCTTATTTGCTTTCAGTTGACCATCGACGAGTCAGACCAACCTTGCCTTGGACTCTGCCTTCACTGAGATTACATTGCACAAATTGGGGAAGGAAGGCTCTACCTTTGTCTCTAGAAATGTGAATTTATTCCCAGAACTACCCTCTAGGATTGTTTTACGCATTTCTTAGGGGAAGGGCCTATTGGCCTAGAAAATTGCGCATCGCAATCCTTGAGCTTGCAGTCACTCCCAGCTAGAATTGCGCATTGCACAATCCCAACAATCAACAACTAGTCTGGATTGCGGATTGCGTATATACAACAACTAGTCCTACCTCCCAAATAACCCAGACTTCTTTTTGCACAATTCTGGCAGCCAGTCACCCAACCTCCTAGAAAAAATTGCACAATCTTTCCCATTAGTTTCCCAGGTATGTGCTGTGTCATTCTCAAAAGTTGCTTTGTTTTCACTAACATATTCCTTTCCATCCATGCTGCTTGTCTCTAAATCTCTTAGGTTTTCATTTGTCTCAATGGATTCCAAGAGAACAGGATCACATGACACTGATGGAAATGCAGCTGGAGCAGTAGTTGAGCAAGTGTCCACTAGTCTGTCGATCTATGAAGATACAAAGATGTATCTAGACAAGGACATCAAACTGAAGTGGCAAGAGGTCAATGAAACATTTGCGGGCACTTTTGGGGAACACATTGAATACCTTCAGGTGTATGTGAATAGTTAAAAGTCTAACTTGTACTGGATTACATGCAGATATCCCATCTTCTCGTGCATGGACATGATACACTGTATCGTCTCTCACACTGATCCCGAGATGATGACCTTGAGCAGTGTCAGTGGGACAAAGATTGCAACCTTCTGGGAACGTGATTATGATGATATGTATCAGATGTCAAAGCTTGTGACTATCATGGAGACTCCATTAAGCTTACCCAACATCAGTGCTAACTCCAGAGACATTCTAAAGAATTGGGTAAAGGGGCCAACTCGATTTAGGTTGACACCCAACCAAATATACAAGACAAAGATACTGAGGAAGGTGTACCAATACTTGATCATATTTTCTTGTTGACTATATGGCCAAGAAAGCACAGAGACCTTCCCATAGAGTTTGGTGGTTGCACTGGGCCAATTCTCTAGAGAAGGGAAACCATGTAACTGGTCTGGCATACCGGCTCATCACCTGAAGGAGAAAGTAATGAAGGATTAAATCACTTGGAGGTATGAATGTAGAAATTTACATGCTCACCTACATCCTAGAAGTAGTCTGTGCCTGACAGGAGTTCTCGGGCTTGGAGTGGGCATGGTCACTACCAGAGACTGCTATGAACACATATTTCAAGTTGTTGTCTGAATGTAGCTTCAAAGGAGTAATCACATGACTCTTTGATCATTTTGTCGCCCCTCTGTACAAGATGGTATTCAAACAGGATCCACCCTGCATGTCAAAGGAAGCAATGGAGGCATTGATAGGCATTGCAGATTAGTATGCCTCGTCGTCCAACACTTTCATCCAAATGTTTAGTGTGGAGAAACCTCTACATGTTGTACCAAAGTTTTCCTTAGACATACTTGTCATGTAGGAAGTAGCATATCACATCTCGGTAGGATTGACAGCTAGACTGCATAAGAAGAAGAAGGCACCTTGGCCTGTTCTTCCATTGCAGGTTGGGTTATATTAGATTCAGAGTATCAAGTAAGCGGATGTCAAAGCAGAACTGATGAAGAAGTACCCATTCAACCTCCGAAGCTACAATCCATATGACCCACATTGCATTGTGAAAGATCACTACACGAGAGTTCAATTCAACTGGAACCACGAGGCATGTCATTGGGCCGAGGAGGACCCATGGAGATATTTCTACAGTTTCTTTAGACCCAATGAATTGGTCGACTTTGCTGTGGAGTGGTTAGCGAAGAAACATGAAGCAACATCACGGAGAGCACCAGTAGTAGCAACAGTAGCAGCATAGCAGTAGTTCAAGCAGAGGCAAGCATACCAGTGTGTGACAAAGGTAAGAGGAATATTTTTTATCCCATGGAGGAGGAACAAAGCTGCAAGTTTCAAGCAGATCCACTTGTAGAGAAATCAACAATGGCTATTGAGGCAAAGAGGCAGAACAGTGACAAGCGAATTGTGTGAAGGCAGAAGGATAAGAAAAGAATGGAAGAAGAAGAGAAAGAGTTTCATGAGCTGAAGGAGAAACTACGAAAGGAACAAGAGCTACACAAATAGGATAGGGAAGCACAAAGGAAACATATAAAATAGGGGGCGCAACATGTGCAAAAAAATGAAGCAACACCAGTACAAGTAATTGATTCATCTGAACAGCTAGCATCATGTGAACAGGGTGACCATCGCAGGGGCAAGACTTTGATCATGAGATAGAACAAGCACCTCAACAGATGGATGCAGACATGGAGCAGTAGGAGTTGGAATAGGACACCGACCTCATGCCTCACCACAAAGAGGCTAACTCACCCGCTTCAATGCATCCAGATTATGAACAAGTCTTGGATGACCAAGGAGGCACTGATATCCTTGGTGATCAACCAAAAGAAGAGCTGCATAACATCTCGTTTGATGAATCCCAACATAGATTTGTGCAGGCTCGCAGAGTGTCAACTTCAGAGGATCAAACATCTCCTGCACAAGTTGAAGAAATTGTGATTGTGAATGATGTGCGCAAACATCCAGCTGCCTTGGCCGATGCAACCAGAGTGTACACCAAAGCCACTAGCTCAATTGTTTGCTTCCTAATAGCTAAGAATGAGTGAATGGAAAAGGAACTACAAACATCCAAGCAAGGAGGAGACTTGTTGACATTGTCTGCCTGATTTGAACTGAAGAAGGCAATACTAGATGAAGAATTGTCCCTTGACATAGTTATGTGAGTATTGTACTCCAAGTTTGGGACTGTGCACAAGACAATCATCCATCTCAACGGATGGCAACAACAATGTGCTAGAAGAGCATGTATCTTGATTAACTTCCATGCTGTTGTTGATGACATGCAAACATGGATGATGAAGTACAAGGGAGGCCCACTTCACTTGCCTAAGATGATGAGGGTCAATGCGGTCGAGCTAAAAGCACGTATTCGTAATTAGATCCAGAATTACGAAGAACTCCTGCATTTTATCACTAGCATACAAGCTTCCCATGCATGAGTACTCAAAAGTATGGATGTTGTGGTGCACACACATGTGATCCCATCTCTTGGGACTCTCACCCAGGCGAAGAAAAAGAAACATGTCCGCCTCAATCTTAATTCATACTTTGACGAGTTGATGCACATTGCCACCAACCTAGACTTGCCCATCAGTGTAGACATCATGCACAAGTATGTTGCTGGTCTGCCACCTTGAAGACAATGATGTGCATGCTTTCAGATGAGTTGGATAGAGGAGCCCAAGTAGTGTACCCTTATACTATGGAGGTAAGGGTCAGTTTTCAGACATATGTCACTACAGAACACACAGACACCATCAAGGAATATAGATCTTGGCATCACTATGTTATTGTCGATCAGCATGACAATGTTGAAGAGTTGGACTTCCATGGTTGTCTAAGTCAAAGTGATGTCTAGTTTGGCTTGCTCAAGCCAGTTGTGTTCACATGGGTACATGTGCATTGTAATTTTAAGTCATGTCAAGTGTAAGTCAAGTGTCAATAGTGGATGTAACAGTCGGAGAGTAGGTGAAGAGTCATGAGGGTAGTTGAACAGTGACAAAGGGGAATGTCAAGGGCCACCCCACCCTTTGCTATAAATAGTCCCTCATAGCTCATTGTATAGGCTTTTGGTCAGCCAAGCTTTCGATAAGACTATCTTAGAGAGATCTTGGACAATATTGTAATGCACCTTGGCTTCTCCACTGCACGGAGCTAGTACATCTCTTTGGAGGAGTAGGTGGATGTGGTTGTAATGTTCCACTGTTGGGGCTAGTGGGTTTACATGGATGTATTGTATCACTGGAACTTACACTTCTTTATATAATAAGAGCCAACACGTTTTCATGCATATGTTGTTATTGTAGTTGGACTATTCTGGTGGCTTTAACAATGTATGTTGTTTAACTTACGTAGTTGTGTATGAACTATTTTGTATGAAATTATATGAATCTTGTTGCAGATATGTTGTTGGTTTAACCATCACTTTGGATTATCAGCTGACCTGCTGCCCAGCTTGTGATGCATCTTCGCTCATGTGTTCCCTTTCTAGCTAAGTACTATTACAAGTTTCCAAGGGGCGCACTCATCTCAAACCGCTTGTGTTAGTACCTCTCATGGACCTTCCTTGACTCACTACCGTGGTCACACCCTTGCTACTGACAGAGTTATCTTACCTGCCTCTATGTAGAATCACGGTCAATGCATTACCATATGAACCACTATTGGGACTCCTACACCAAACGGTCTGAGGTCTAATTGGGATTTCTTACCAAGGAGATCCCCTTGACATGTTGGCAGGTCCAACACTGTCAATAGTTCTGGTGCTAGAAGGAGGGCCAAATGAAAAGCAATGACCTCTCATCTAGTTTTGAAGCTCTGCATGCCTTTCATGGATTCTTGCACTCTTCTCCCTCCACGATGTTTTTCGAATAGTGAAGATGTCTCTATCAGGGGGATTTTTTCGATCTCTTGTCCACTTATACATGTGATGGTGAAGGCGAGGTGGCCTAACCTGAGTACTTATATGGCTTTCTTTCCATGCTTCATGAGGAAGATGGGTGTTCTAACAAATAAGCCAGCTTACTGCTTGCACACACACTTCGCGAATCTCCATGTTGTTGGCTGCTCAGCCTATTGGCTGACAGCGTGCACTCACATGAGCACTTCTATGATCTCATTGAAGACACTTTCTATCATGTTGATCCAAACTATCTTGACCAGAAACGATTACGACAATGGAAGGCTCTGCATGAATCAGTTATTGATTTTTGGCAGTGCTTCCGTGACTTGCAGTTTCAAGCTGCGAGGATCCAGATGAAATTTTCCTATCTTTGGGACCAATTTGAGTATTACCTTAAGAAATACGCACATCACAAGAAGAAGCTTGAGATCAAGCCTTGCTCAACATTCTTCACTGATGGAGCTGTGCAATCTCATGTGGATGCGGTCACTGTCTCGAATGACTATCCACCTTCCCCTCATTCAACAACTCCACCACTGTCGAGTGATGTTGAGGATCATGCTCACACACTTTTTCATCATTCACATCCTCCCAACATCACTTCACTTAATTTTCTTGGATATTTGATTGTGAGTACTTCGAGTTCTCATATGCATTATGTTCTATGACCTCCGTCTTTGCACTCGGGTGTTCCTCCAGATGATAATATCTTTTGTTTGTCCATTCCAGACTCTTCACTTGTTGTCAATGAGGAACAACCCATTGATGGAGTTAGTGTTACACAACCAACATGCATTGTCATTCATGAAGAGTATGAGTGGGAGCTTGAGCATCAACACTCGGCAAAGGAGGACTCCCTTCTGTCCGAGCCCCCTCTGTTATTTCCTAACATCTTTGGTAAACCTTCCATCCATGATTTCACATTTTTGTCTTCATCCACAGATGCACCCATTGTTGATCACTGGCATGACTTCGCGGATGTTGGTCCATCATTCGACAATGGAGAGGATAAGTTATTCATTAAAAATAAACTTGATCTTTCATTTGTCTTTTCGAGAAACACAAAGGATGAATTTGTTCGCTTTTCATATACCCCTCATGAGGATGCTGTTGAATTCATTGATTTTTCTGATCGTGGCCGTTGCGATCCATTTGTTTCCATGATTTATCACGATCATAAATCTATCAAAATTGATATTTTGAGGCACTTCAGCCCGAGTTGATGGTTATGTCAGGACCTCGCTCTCTTGGGGTGAGTCTCACTTTTGATCAGGAAACTATTCAATCACCCAAGGATTCTCATCACTCATCTGTATGCATTGAAGATCAATCTCACACATAGATCATACTTCCTACACTCGACCTGCACGATCCCATCTCCCATGTATTGGAGGAATCTTACATTACAAGCACAAATGTATGACACAAGTTATCTTTGTTTCTTTCATTTGCTTGCATATCTCAGTCAAGAGTGTGCTTATGCTCCAAAGTTGCACGCAGTGTCACACAACACCATGATTAATCCACATACTTATTGTCCTACACTTGCACTCAATTATGTCTTGTGGGCACTATCAAACATGAATTGTGGTTGTCTTCATTGTTATATCTTTCTTGCTTGCTGATTCACACAACTGGGTTTCTCGTGGACAAGCTGGCATAACTGGGTTGTTGCGCTAGACAAGCTAGTTTTCACAAAAGGACTTATTTTTCTCTTTACTATTTTCATTTATTTATTACAATACTAACTTTGGTACTATACTAAAGAAAATACGTCCTCCTTCAAGTGAAAGAGAAATTGCAATGAAGCCATGTGCAGATTAGGTACAATGTTCAAATTTAACATATAAGAGTTACAATGTACATGAGCATGAGAAATTAGGAGCTTTGAAAGATATGATACAAAGAGTATTTGAATATGAGAGTGGTACTTTGACTGGATTGTGATCTGGAAGCAATGCTTGATGTAATCTTGGTTGTATTGGCCCATTTCTTCATTTGGACCACTCTGAAATTCATTCTCGGTCATGCCAAGAAAACTTGGATAATTGATCTCCAGAATGCATACAAGGCTTGCTACCGAGCATGGTGAAATTTCTTTGATCTCAGGTTTAGTTGGATGATCCCCATTAGGTTTAGTACATGATTTAACAATCTCCTTGGTAGATAGGCAAAAGGAATTAAGGGACATTTCTAAATCCTCTTATGGCTGTGGAGAGACAAATAATTTCTTGAATGTGGTAAAGATGAATTCTTCCTGAGAGGCAGATATCCCAGCTGCTGCTAGGATTTGAGAAAGTAATTCAAGGGACATTCTTCAATCTCTCGATTGTTCTTTGAATTTCTCCTACTTTTTTATGATCCCTGTCTCGCAACATGGATTAGTACAAAGAGGTTCTTACATCACCCCAAAAATGTTTTATCTTTAAAGAGCTTTGAAATTTTAACCTAAATGAATTAAAAACTGCTAATTGAAATTAAACTCACCAAACTTTGGAGAAACCCCACAATAGTGGATGCATGGCTCTTCACTCATGTCTTACCGTACATTGTTTGCCCTCTGATTTCCCTGCAACTAAAATCACACAAAAATTTCTAAAAGAAACTAAGCTCTAATCCCTTTAGCACCTCCCCAGTAATGATGCCAAAAATGTTGGAGAAATTATGTGTGTTATAATTCCAACATTTAATTATCAATTCGGGACTTGTAAGCTTCGAGGCACAAGCACAGGTAACACAGGATTATAACATCTAACCTAAATTAATATCAAATTCCTATTTATGAATTAAGTACAGAATGCAAATAAACAATTTTAATCTCAATCTAAATCAATCAAACTTAATTTAAATGCAAGTAAAATTTAACTACAATGAAACCACACGGACATGTTAACTATGAAATCAACTTAAATCGATCTATTGATGCTTAAAGGAAAACAAAATTTCAACGAAATTATCTAAGTTTATAAACGAAATTGAACTGTTGTCAAATTGCTATGAAATCAATCCCTATGCTACTGTACTTGAAATGGAAATTGAACTTATCCTATCATATTGGAATAAAACTGAATTATCCTGTGGTGTCTAAATGACTCAAAACGATGCTATTTTATAACTTGAATCAAATCATACTGGAAATGCTCTGAATTAAATCACACTGCTTAAATTAAATCACAATGCTTGAAATCAATCACAAAGCTTGAATTAAATCACACTAGGAACAATTGAATGAAATCACACTTTGAATGTAAATCCTATGATCTAAATAAGATAAAGGAATTGTTTCCAGTTGTGGTGGGCCCTTCCCACTCCTAGAACAAGCCTAAACTAACTCAATAAAAATGAAATTCAAAACACAGTCATAATACTTACAAAGAATTTAGAGATGAAGCAAAAATCAATTAAGATTCAATTATTATTACAAAAGAGCTTCAATCCATCCTTTATTCCTTCCCTACCTCTCTTCCTTTTAGAAAATTCAAAATCTTACAATACAAACCATGGCTAAGACATTTTAAAGATTTACAAGGCGAATGAGTCATTTTCCTCGATTATGGAAAATTGAACAATTTTAACAAACTAACCCCAAATATATTGACATATCTTCCTAACCATGGCCAATTTTTGAAAACTGTTTCTAGGGAACCAAATTGGTTATATTTTCAACAAAAACCTCTCTTGGATTTTTCTCATTCTAATCCAGCGCCTCTAGAACTCTGGAAAAACAATCAATTTTTATAAAATTGCCTCCAAGACCTGCTTATAAATTTTATAAAAATTTGAATACGGAAAAACAATTTTGGATATAGATAATTGGTTGTATGTTTAACAAATCTATTTTCTCAGATTTTCCAGATTCACCTCCATATGCACGTAAATCGAGGTCAAACTTAGCAGTTTGGAAACTGTGCACATTTTGGGAAGATTTGTTAATTAGCTCCTAGGGACCCACATGTGCGACTTGGTTGCCATCCAACAAATGGAAAGGTATTAAAACATTATTTTGGACAATAACCTCCCTCGGTTTTCACTCGAAGCGTGCCGAAATGTCGAAAACCCAAATTGGATATTCTCGTACTCTACTTGTACCAATTAGTTCAATTGACTTGTGAAGAATTTCAACGATGGAACCCTATGACAAATGAACCTAGAAAAACTGTCATTAGTAAATCATGGAAAAATGATCTTTAATCATATAACATATAAGATAATTAACCATGAGGCGTAAGACGTGAATTGGCGACAAGTGATGAAATTATGGTGTGAAATGAGTGTAATAGTACATGAATATAGGTTATAAACGGTGGTATTGAATGATGAAAACATGGGCATATTTGAGGCCCAACAATGGGTGAGAGGAGGGGAGGGGAGGGGTCTTCATTATTGATATATATTTCTATAGTTGTAAATGTAAATAATTATTTTAAAGGGATTTTTTTTGACATATTTCTAATTTAGTGTGCTAGTGAAAGAAATAGTATTTCCTTATGACATTTATTGGTCAAAGTTTTTATATGAATCTGGGTTTTCTTTCCTTATAAAAAAATTTAGATTCTTAGATATATGTGCATATCATAGAGATTACATTTCCTTTTATCTTTGTTGGAAATGTAAATGAAAACAATTGTTTTGAAGGGATTTCTTTTTATATCTTTCCCATTTAGTGTTTTTTGAAAAAAATAATAATATTTCAATATGGAATTAGATTTGTATATGAATTTTAATAAAAAATATCAAAATTGCTAAACAATTTGAAGGTTCAATGGCACAAGCAAACCAAAATTACAACATTAACTTTATAGATGAAAAAGTCAATCTAGTTCATCATTGCTTTTCTCCACCAATTTATGTTGCCAAGGTAATACTTTGAAATATTTTTGAAAGAAAGGTCGTGCACTTTACACCATTGCGTTTCTCCACCAATTTATGTTGCCAAGATAACACTTTGAAATATTTTTGAAAGAAAGGTGGTGCACTTTGCACCACTAGATTTAAATTAATTTATATTTTTAACCTAGAATGTCTTTGTCAATTCTAAGAAATGTTGCTACTATAAGATGAGAACTGTTCCTTAACGTTAGTGAAGCTCCTTTAGATTTGATATGAAATAAATTCAAAGCAACATATTTTCATTTTTTGAAGTGTTCAAAGCTAGATAATGTAGATTATATTGGCATAAAAATTGTGACAACAATGTCATCAGGGCATAACATATTTTGTTATTTTATATATTCATGATGAGATTAAGGATTAGTAGGTTGTGGTTATGATTATTCATTATTTAAGTGGAAAATATTTAAAAGAAAATTTTAAAGATGAAATTAAAAAAATCAATTAGGGAAGGAGCAATTTGTGGCTAAAATTGTGGATAATTGTTAATAGGAATCCAAGTGGTTGGAGATGGAACATGGATTATTTATCAATTATGACAAGATATCATCTAGAAAATTTTTAGTGCACTCCAATTAAATAGGAAAAATTTGGAAAACATTGAATTATTATGGTTTGTTGGGTTCTTACAAGTTTTCTTCTAACCGATGATGTGTCATAAATTTCAAAATTTCCAATCAATGATATGTCATAATAAAGAAAGTGTTTAGTTCCCATGTATCACAATCTTTTGTGTCATAAATTTCAAAATTTCCAATCAATGATATGTCATATTAAAGAAAGTGTTTAGTTACCATGTATCACAATCTTTTGTGACACGTGACAACTAAGAAAACTTTTACATGTCATGGATTCATTTTTTTGAGGGTACAATATATCAAGAAATATGTTTTCGTAAGGATGTGAAACATCACAATAAATACAACTTTTGAGACTACAATACACCACAAGAAGGTTTTCTAAGTTGTGAAGTATTGCAACTTCAAATATTTGTATGAAATTGCAAATTTTAGAATAAAGGTAGCTTTGGTTTGACATATAATGGATATAGGAATTTTATAAAGTTACAACGTTGTGTGATTTAGATTATTTTATAGTCAGTAATATTATGTAATTAATAATTTTATCGATAAAAGTTAGCTAAAAATATGGAACAGAAATTTGCGAAAATTCATGTAATTTTTAAGAAGAGTTTAAGATTTATTTAAATTGAATATCCCAGTCATTATAAAAATCAAAAACATTGGTTTTCCAAGAATTATAATAAAAGGAGGGCCGCTACAATTTTCATTTCTTCTTTGTGTCAATATAAAAACAAAAATTATAAAAACAAAAAGTAGGTCTCGAGGTTGTTTATGTCTTAGCAATTAGCGACAATTGAGTGAAGCCATAGACACTTGTAAATAAGATGTTAGCTAATAACAAGTTATGAAGAGGAAAACATTGTCATTTCATGATTTTTTTTCCCTATTTTCACAAGTTCCTATTAGAACCTATACATTAGTTTAGTTAAATGAAAAAACCACTTCAATATGAGAATCTTACTGATCAAAGTGTTTTTTTGGGGTAAATTTTGTATTTCCTGGTAAACATGAGTGTACATAGAAATTTAAAGGTTAGTCTTTCACTGGGAAGGCTAGATCATAACAAAAAGTATACTCTCCATAGAGAGGCATAGGATAATAGGGTACTCAAAACACCAAAATCAACCATAGAAGGTCTGAAAAATGGGCCTAATTGGCCTTGAAAATAAATAGTAAGAACAAAAAAATGAGAGAATTTGGAGCATATCTGAAAGCTAATTAGAGTGTTCAAAATTTGTTGTTGTGACCTGGATGAGGTCCTTGTTGCCAGGGGTGCCTCTTGTTGGGGGTGGGATTCCAAGGTGTTACTCTATACAATCCAACCTATGGTCTAGGTCCTTCATGTGGTGATGCGAGTGCTCCATAGAGTGGAGGAGGTCTATCCAATGCTCAAACTTGTCCATCTTAATTCTGCCAAGGAGGAATTTCATTTTCCAATATAAGTCAATAATGTGCATGTACTAGTTGAAACATTGACAATTATAACCGATATGTAGGACCCAACCTATTGTTATAGCATCATTTGGCACTCCTGTAGACTTGATGCTCTTATATGGCCTTGGGAAACATTTTCCCATGCAGACTTGATCTCATATTAAAAAATAATATTTCAAATTCCATATGTGACTCTACCCAAACTAAAACACGTACATATGCTGATTCTATAACTCTATACCTGTGTATACCTTTTAAAATATGAAAAATTAAAATAATATGCTATTTTTTGGGTGGGGTTCACAGGTTTTAATGAGATCCCACCTATAGGAGCCCATAACACAACTGAATTAACTAAATTCAGGTGGTATATATACACCCCTTTGGTAGGCCTAAAAAACATAAGAGAAGGGCTATTGACATTATACCCATTTTTTTCCTAGATCAAGTATGATTTTCCCGTGCGTCTTGCACTCCCAGACTCTATAGAAAACCTGGTTTCCTTTGCAGAAGATGGAAAATTTTAGGGGCTAATATTCATAGGTGAGCTAAATTTCCATGATTTTTCCAAAAACAAATTGCCCATTTCCATTTTTTCTAAAATTGATTTGGCCAAATTTTACAATATAAAATTATTTTACATTAAAAATCGCCAACATTATATAGAGGCTATATATAAAATCATTATAAATTTAAATAATTTTACAAATATATCAATAAATATTTTATAGTTTGCATATTAGGGACTAACGAGATTCACCAATTTTTTTAAACTTCAAGATAATTTTCCATCCTTAAAATTTTCATAGTTGCAGAGATGTTCATCATCTTTATAACATCTCATTGCATTTGTTAGAGAGGTTTTCTTCACGGCTCGAGCTAGACAGATCTAGAGGAAGGCTTCTTCTCTGCGTTGGCTTGGATGAGGTTGTACCTTTCCTGCACCTATTGTTGTTAATCAATAAAGAAGCACATGTCTTGTTCTTGATATGTTATTGTCTCATGAATAGTAATTTGTATGCTTATATATTATGATCTAACATATCTTTTATGTATGCACATTGAATTATCTATCATGTATATGCTTCTATGAATTGACTTGCAGGCCTCCTCATTATGGAGGAAGCAAAGGGTTTGGACCCTACAGGAACATCGTCAAACATAGGACCTCCAGGTATGTTTCCAAGTCAACATTTAGTAATTCATATGTTTTGCATGCTTGCTTGACTGCTCTTTTTTATTATCTTTTTCTACTTTGTTGATGTTGTCAACCCTTATCTTAGGGAACTTTTCCCACCAACACAATTGACGACTAATATTGGGGAATACCATCAAGCATTTCCTAGAAGGGTGGCTATTCTTTGATCTAGGTTTTGGTCTATTGTTTCTTGACTTTTCCAGGCTTCTTGACTCTTAGGCAATCTGGTCATTCAGCCTGATCTTTTGGATCAGGGCTGTATTTTTATATTTTTCTTAGTTTTCCATTTATACACACTTTTTATTATAGACAATAGCGTATATACATGTTTTCTTCCAAAGAAACCCATGTATACGCTAGTTTCTTCAAGCACAATCACGTGCATAGGCGGTTCTGGAGTCAGACAATTGCGTATAGATTTGAAAAAATGATTTTTTTCATTTCTGGCTTTTGTTGGGGATTTGACCATGTTTGCTTGTGTCTTTCTAGTTTGAATGGTGCATAGAATGATCTTTTTATCAGTTGTTGTCAGTTTCTTCCATATCTTTTGTGAAAATCCTATGTCAACCTAGGGTTTGTATATTTTGAAGCTTTTTGTATCTTAAAGTGGGTTTCATACCTTCTTTAAGAAGTGACTGGATGTTCTGTGCTTTTGGGACAATTGGTTATTCTTCAACTTTTTTATAACCTAATCTTATTGATTTAATTTTTTACATTCTTGAATTTGGCTTGTGTTTTGCTTTTCATTGTTTATTTGAGAAAGGTGTTTGCAATTCTTGGGTAAATGAGAGATTTCAGTTCTCTGGAATCTTTCTGATGTCTAGAATCCTTTGTGTCTTCTTGACCAAATTATTCGAAGTGTTTTAGACTCTTAATCACATTTGTGTTTTAATCTTTGGGAACATTGATGACTTGTGGGATTTGAGCCTGTTTCTTGTTGTTGATCTTGAATTTGATGTTTTCTTTCACTTTATGAAATTGTCAGTCTTTAAATCTTTTAAAGAAAAGAAAAACATTTGCTTTGGGTTTCTTTTCTTTGTTTTTTTTACTTTTCGATCTTTTGAGTTTTTGACAAAGGTGTGAATTCTTGTTTTAGGGCTAAGAGTCTTTTTGCTTTAAGGAGCGCTTCTTCTTTGATATTTGCTTCCTATTGCTTGATAAATTAGCTTTTTCTTTTGATTTCACATTTGTTTTTTTTTTAGCTTCACTTGAATCTTGCATTTGCATTCTAGTGTACATTAGGGTAAGTTTCATTTTACACATCATTTAGTTTTTTTCATTAGATGTTGAATGTGTGAGTGCTTAAAAATAAAAACAAAAACAAAATTTCTTTCTTAGCTTTCTCGTAGAATCATGTAGAAATCACTCATTAAAGAAAAAGGAGTGTTGCATTTGCATGTAACCTACATTTTCTATTGATTTATTTTGCCTCATAACATCATTAATGCATTTCCACTTCCCTTGTCCTAGATAACAACCAATTGAAATAAGGTCTTAATTAAAATGAACTTGACTTTTTATTTTTTTCATAGCAACATCAACTAGTCTAGGGAATTAGGGCCTTGGAATAGGTGTGTGGAGAGTAAAATCTCCAAGGCCACTTGAACTGAAAGTATAGATGTTTACTAAAGAGTGGAAATCTAGTATCGTTATGCTATCCAAGAAATCTCTTCTAACACATGAGTTAAGCACAACGACGTCTGAAGGTAAGGAAAGAGAGATACCCCCTCTCCTACTTGTTCGATCACACACCCACGACTGTTCTGCCCAGCGTCTGATCACAAATTGGTGACCTTAGCTTCCTCTTTTAGGGATCACACAGGTGACTATAGGGGGAAACGTCCATGGTACCTGAGGTAGAGGTTGCATCACTTTCACAGTACTTCTAAAGGGTGCTCTTGTGAAGCTTGGGTACTTGCACCGGAAAAATTTATTGTGTGGAGGTCAACATAACTACTTATGATATCTTCATTGGTAGTCTTGGGCCATCATCATCCCAAACTACCTTCGGGAGATTCTTATCTTCACCTTCTTGTATTTTGGTGTCCAGTCCTAATCACCTAGAGTTGAAATACTTGGAAGTTGTTTTCTTGGTTGTACCTTTAGGATATTTGTAGTGAGTGCTCTGTGCTCCTAGCTTGCCATTGGTGTTTTGAGTCTTTAATTTCTCTTAATATATAAAAGTGGTTGATTTATCAATTCTTTAGTCTAGAAGGCTTCGTGGGCTTTCCCCTGTGAGTGTCGAGCCTTCACCTAGAAGGCGTAGGAGTAATTCTACTAGTGCTTTTGAACCAGTGTTAGCTAATGCAACAGAGACAAATCCTTCTCCAAGGGCTCTCATTTCATAGAGTGAACCCTCTTTGTCTTCAACTTTACCCTTTTCTTCTTCTACATATATGACTTCGATAACTAATAGTTCAATTCCTTTACAAGCTTTTCAATTTGGAGGTGGACATGTCCCTCTTTCCAATCCATCATTGAATTTAGGATCAATGCCTTTCTCTTGTCACACTTGAAACATTAATCCTTCTCAAGGGAATCAGGGCCTAGCACATCCTTCTGTGAGTGGTTTTGGTTGAGGGAATTTTTCCCAATTATTTGGTCAAGAGGGGAGTATGCCATTCCCCACTGCTGGTACTTCACAAGTTTTTCCTCCTTTAGCCAATGTTGGGAATCCTTATTCAGGAATTCCCCTTCATATAATGTTCTGCTAGGAGAGAATTTTCCTATGAAAAGTAACACTACAGTAGGGGGTGAATACCCTCTGCATACACTTGGACTACAAAGTTTTCCTTATGGTTCAGTTGTTTCTACGAGTAACCTGTGGCAGCTCGGTGCCACCCAAAATTTAGGATACTCTTTTTAAATGTTGAAAATTCCACCTTGAATTCTCCTATTCCTCTGTGCTTACCATTCCTAGAAACATTTAATTTTCCAGATATTTCATAATTGACGATTGATCTGATCCGTTATAACCTGACTTGGCCTCTGGTCCCTACTCTATTATTCCCAAATTTGAAGGGAAGTCTCGTGAGGATCCAACAAAACATATAACCACTTTCCATTTATGGTGCTCCTCAAACTCCTCGATTGATGATTCAATTAGGTTGAGACTATTTCAATGTAATTTAACTAGAAATGTGGCTACATGGTACATCAATTTAAGGGCGGGTATGTTTTCTATGTTTGGTGATTTAGCCATAATGTTTCTAAACCATTTTCATTTGTCTTTCCGTTATGATGATGAAACTGAGTTTCTGGCCAATTTCGAGCAGGACAAGGCAACACATATTTTTGACCACATTCAAGACTGGCACAAAAGGAAGATAATGATCAAGGCATATATCCCTGATGAGTTTCTTCTAGAATGGTTTTTGAAATCACTGCAACCAGAGATTTCAAAGAATCTTTCACTTTCTGGGGTGTTCCCTGAAGAATACATTATCCTCAGAGCCCAGCAATTAGAGCTCATCTACTTCGAGTTGGGAGTTCTCTATAAGGTTTTGCCTAATGCTCCTAGATCAAAAATTGATCTCGCCAAGATGAAAGAGGGCCCCTATGTCGACGAAGTTATAGGATTGGTCGATACCAATGCAAATAATTTATTGAATCAATTACAACAGTTGTCATTACAATCTTTTTTTGCAACACAAACTATGTCGTTTGTATCTGCTCCTTATCAAACTTTAGCAGTTAATTTTGTCTAGTCCTCAGATCCCAAAGGAAATCAACAATTCAATGGCAAGAATAAGGGACGTGGGAAGAAAAGAGATAAGGGACGGAATGGAAATGCTAATAAACCCAATGATGACACTGGTGAAGGAAAAACGTAATCTAAGAAGAAGGTTAAGTTCACATGTAAGTTATGCAGTGGGGATAACCTTACCCATCTTTGCCCCAAGATTTAGGAAGCTTAGCACTTGTTAGCTCAGCAAGGTTCTGCTAGTTCCCAGGTTGTGGTTACCAACCCTTTCACCAAGGGAAACAATTATTTGTTGGCATGAAAGCTAGTACTGGAAGCCCTACATGGGGGAACTAGGATGGAAAATCTACATGGAATGTATATATGGTTAAGTCTCATGTTGATATTTGAACAAGATCTCATGATTATGGAGAGGTTGAACCTTCTAAAGCTAAAACCTCTTTTGATACCCCAAAACCTCTTCATATTGAGAGGCCCCCAGTAGAGCCTATATTGTGGATGTTGAAAGGCTCCTCAAAATGTTCGACCTACAATCCTAATGTGAGGGTTGCTCATAACTACTATATTGTTGAAGATTTAGCTCAAAGCCGCTATTCCATGTTGGCGTTAGAGGTACTCCAATCATGTCCTACACAAAGGAGTGTTTTTTCTCACTGTGATCAAGCAATAGACCCAAAGAATTCTATGGTAATTAAATTTGATATGGCAAATGTTAATACTAGACTCCTTCATCACATGGATTTCCAGATTAAATCTACATATCCGAAGAAGGCCATGTTTCGAACTATAGTTAATGAAGGGGCTTCAACATGCATCGTGTCTATGTCATGTTGGAAGGTTGTTGGGTCATCTGAATTTGTTCCTTCTCCTACTCTCTTAAGTAAATTTGATGGCCATTCTCATAGGCCTAATGGCATTCTACCTTCCTTCCCTATTTGTGTAGGGGTCAAGGTCGCTAATGTGGAAGTAGAAATAGTTGATGCTAATCTCGATTATAATATTTTGTTTGGTTCCAACTGGGTTTATGTAATGGATGCTATTGTCTCATATTTATTTCACATCCTATGCTTCCCTCATGAAGGGATACTTGTTACGCTTGATCAATTAGTTTATTCTACTAACGACCCCAATGCATCTACTGACTCCACTATTCCCTTGGTAAAGAATACCAAGAAACCTATTAAGAATATAGGAGTTGGAATGTATTCTTCTTTGATGGGTACCTTTTATCTTCCATCTCCTATTGCTCATGTGAATTCCATTTCATATTTCAGGATTGTTCGTCGACAATGTTTTTTTAGAACTCATTAAAGTTTTGATCCTTGGCCCTTTCCCTCTCCTACTGCCACATTAGAAGAGGGTCAAGTAGGTGGAATGGCTTATCCAATATATGTAACAGAAATTGCGTATCAATCTATTGTGAATTCTATAGATCCTGATCCCATCCCTCTCCCATCAGAGGATGTAGATGGGGATGGGGCGTCAGTCTGGATAGTTGATTCCAATTTAGCTATGGATTGCCTTGATATTGTTTTACCAACTGACAAGGCAATTCTAGAAGCAATGACTGGTGTAGAAAGACCTTGAGATTATTTGCATCATCGGTCATATTTTATCCCTCATTTGCATGAAGTTGAATCAAACTTGTATAGTCCTTCCTCTAGTGGAAATGTTCATAACCATTTGGCTCCATCCCACATTTATGCTAAAGGTAACATGTCTAATATATCAGAAATCATTCCGTGGAACATTTATAGGAATCCAAATT
Source organism: Pinus taeda (assembly GCA_000404065.3). Taxonomy (NCBI): domain Eukaryota; kingdom Viridiplantae; phylum Streptophyta; class Pinopsida; order Pinales; family Pinaceae; genus Pinus; species Pinus taeda. Next base: position 3,984 of record APFE030769775.1, on the reverse strand, counting down.
TTATTGAGAATATCTTCATTGGAGTTGAGTGTTCCTTTGAAGGAATAAAAATATATACCGATCTCTTTAAAGAGTTTCAAGATGTATTCGCTTGGCCTTTTTCAAGAAATGCCTAGAATTGATCCTTTGATAGTTCAGCATGTGATCAAGACCTACAAAAATGTAGATAATGTATGGTATAATCTTCGACTAATTAATCCTTGGAAAGTTGTGGTTATTAAGGTTGAGGTAGAGAAGTTTCGTAGGGTAGGTTTCATCTACCCTGTCCCTTTGACTGAATGGGTTTCAAATCCAGTCCCTATTGATAATAAGAAAGGAACGATCCGCATGTGCATCGATTTTAGGGATTTGAATAAAGCTTTTCCTAAAGAAAATTTCCCCACTTCGTTTATCGATTAGATTATCGATGAGTGTGCTGGAAATGAAATATTTTCCTTCATGGATCGATTCTATGGATATAATCAAATAACAATTTGTATTGAGGACAACCATAAGACAACATTTATTTCCCCCGGGTTATGTTTTCATATAGGAAAAAGCCTTTTGGCCTTAAAAATGCCAGGGCTATCTTTTAGTGGGATATGTCCTATGATTTCCATGAAATCAAATGTATAATTGAAGAATATTTGGATGGTTTAGCTACTTTCTCTCACAAAAGAGTGGAACATCCAAAACACCTTCGTTTAGTCTCTAAGAGATGTCGTTACTACAAAATCTAGTTGAACCCTAATAAGTCTATTTTCATGGTTACATCTGGTCGGTTATTGGGATTCATTGTGTTTAATAAAGGGATTCATGTAGGCCCCTTCAAGTTTGTGGAATACTTCAGTTTCCTCCCCTGTCGACTAGATGTCAACTTTAAAGTCTCCAAAGAAAAGCCAAATTTTTAAGGAGATTTATCGTAAATTATGCTAAGATCACAAAAGGATTTATGTATTTACTTAAGAAAGGAGTTCCATTTATTTGGGATGACTTTGCTCAATGCTCATTTGATGCTTTGAAGAAGGCATTGACCTCTACTCCTCTTCTGAGTCCACCTGATTATAGCAGAGATTTCTTGTTGTATCTTGTAGTATCAGAATCAACCATTGGTATGGTTCTGGTTTAGGAAGACAATGCCCTTAGGGAGCATGTGATTTATTATCTAAGTTGTTTCTTAGTTGATCCTGACCTGAGGTATTCTCATGTTGAGAAATTGGATTTGGCAGTTGTTCATGCTTTCCAACGAATCTGTCATTACATTCCGCTCATAAAAACCTTTGTATTGGTTAGCATCAACCCATTTCAATTTTCTCTCAGTAGGTGAGTGATTGGGGGAAAATACAATAAATGGAATGTCATTTTGCAAGAGTTTGATCTTGAGTTTATGTCAACTAATTCGAAGATATCTTTGGTTTTTGCATAATTGATTTCGGAATTGCCTTATGAAGGAGATGTTGTTTGTGAAGAATAATTTCCAAATGAGCATATTTTCCTCATATCCTCACAATATCCTTGGTATGGAGATATCATTATATATCTCTAGACTTCGAAGTTCCCTGAGAGTTTTTCTAATGATGAGCACCAGAAATTGTGTCACTTGGCAAAGTGTTGGCTTGAGGGGGCCTGACCTAGGTTCAGAGTTAATTAGCCAAACAAATCCCTACCCTACTGGCCCTTTCGACATCAACCTACAAAGCGCAAACTGAAGTCTCACCCGAAGCAGTATGGGGCGATGCTAGAACCAAGTTTCCGCACCCTAGAGATCTCTGAGGGGTCGATTTAGTCCAACTATGCCTACCTTCCCACAAGTTACTTTGCACACTATTTTTACCTGCAATACCTTCGTGATCTGTTAAGATCACCTTTTGCGCAGCCCTAACCAGGGGCTGAGATGCTTTTGCACTACTAGGGCATCGATCTGTGCTATTTCCCCAAGTTACACTACATATCTTACTTATCTTCTTACAATTGTTAGTTAACCTTGTGTAAATAAATACCTTATCTCACATTTACTTAATCAACACAATCAGATATGTTCGCGCATCATATAGACAACAAAAATGCAATTTATACCCAATATATCCGATAAAGAAAACATGAAATAAATAGACAGGAATGCTGTAAAACTTCTCTTTATTAATGCTCCAATGGTTACAGACTCGACTCGCCCTACGCACTCAGTGGTAGGGGTCCGCGCAGTTAACTGTGGACTACTAGGCCTCTGCGCACTCAACTGCAGAGCCTTCTCCTATTCTACAACTCAAAGACTCAACTCTACACTTAAGATAAGACTCAATTCTCCATCCTTCATTCTCTACTTCTTCACAACTTAGAGCCTCGCTCTATTTATACAATCGCATGGTCTGCGGACCATGAGTAGATCTCTAAAGCTGACATTAAATTACAAAATTAAGGGCAAACAACCCTATGACTCATGTACACACTTCACACTTTGTGCCCACAAAATGCGGAGTCTTTACATTGAATTTACATCTTTTGACCAAAATATGGGCTTTAAGCCCCAAACTCCCCTTGGGGGATCCCACACCCAACAGGCCCCCAACACAAACATCATGACTCACCCTTGAGTCACTTTGTCAGTGCAGAGATTTTCACACGAAGACAACCCAACTTTGCTTGGACCTCTGCAAGATTGGCAACGCACTGAACAGTTGCCTGCTGTACTTCCTAGACATGTTGTTCAGAGACTGCTTTAACTGAACTGTTGCCCTACACCTCTTTCTACGTTCCCTGCATTTGCATGAGCTTGGCTTCAATTGATGTTGTAATGATGAATTCCTCATCGATCCATGGTTGTACGCACACCTTCAGGACAACTTCCTTATGTCGCACATCGTCTACCTGCTCCTTGAGCACTTTTGCCTACTGTATCTGCGCAAGCCTCTATGTAAGGGCCACAGTCTACACGGTCCCTTTTATGTCATCATACTGTTGCTACATCTTGCACACCTCTGTTTCTAGGTGTTATATGTTCGGGTCCTCTTGCAAAGTGGTGAGGATCTCGAACGATTCTTCAAAAAGTTTGGTGCAGTCCTTCACTACACTGCTGATCTCTGCTATTCCTACTGTAATGGTAATGGCACGTTGTTCTTTCACCTCTAGTGGAGTTGAAGGTTGTGTCTTCAATTGCAATTCAACTATTTGAAGGTTTAGCTCCAGCTAAACCTTAGCCATCTATTCTTTCACCTCGCGCACCCCTGTTGCTAATCTCTGGATGCGCGCCTCTACTAGTGCCTCTGCTGGGATGGCCAACTTGTTGAGCTATGGAAAAGGTATGAATTTGACATTTATTTTCTTATCTTTTCTCTTAATCATATCTCCTTTATATTCTAAGATGGTAGTATATCAAGGAATTATAGTGAAAACAAGGGAGTTATTGATTATTGCAATTTAGTTCATTATTGTCTTTTTCCATGCAGGAAAGAGAAGAAATGGAAAATTACCATTCTGGAGGAAAAGACAAAATAGAGTAACTACTGTTCCTTCACCAGGAAGCTGTATCCAGACAAGCAGATCAAGATTGGAGCGCGCAGTTAAGGATAAGAACGGAAAAGATCACAACATCAACGCAAAAAGACAAAGAGTTGACTGGAGTTAGAAGATTGAGCGGATCCCTCAAGATCTCTTGATCTTGAGGGATCTTTGTTTCAAAGTCTATCTGTTATTCCTGTTTTATCCGCCTGGCCATTATAAAAGGGACAGTGCTTGTAAGGATTCAGGGATCATTCATCATCATTATTCAGAACTTACTATTGTATTTTCACTTCGATCATCAACTGTCATTGATTAAAACAGAGTACGATTGGTTGTAAACATTTTCGCATATGATTAATACATAAGTCTGTTGTTGTTCCATTCTTTTATACTGAAGTAGTCAAGTGGTGCTTCACTAGCGACTAAGGGCCCGGCCCTGGTGGATCCACTTGCTATTTTGTACCATTCCTTTACGTTCACAGTTGTGTGATGGTTTGGTTTGATTTT
>APFE030769774.1:21009-23573 GCA_000404065.3 Pinus taeda | reverse complement strand
GGAGCAAGACAAAATTTTCACAACCTATACAAGGAGATCCAGGAGAGCACAAAAGACCCAGTCATAAGAATATCAACCTGAATCCAAGGCACATGCACCGATGGATATCGAAAGCAGTGCTCACTCACAGCATGGACAAGAAGAAGCCGAAGTGGAGGTTGAGAGCAATAATAGGCAAGGAAAAGATTCACCACCTGCAGTTAAGAAACAAAGGAAGCTGGAGAAGCAAATTGAAAGATTAAAGGAAGAACTAATGGAAGCCAACATGCTGGAAAAAGTTATTAAAAAAGAGAATGAGATGTTAAAAATTCAGAGTAAGAAAACCCAGCAGAAGAATGAAAAGCTCAAGGAGCAAATTAAAGAGCTCAAGACTTAACATGCTGACATTTGTAACTGGGCAACCAAGTGGTATACCCAGAAGAAAGCCATCAAGGAGAAATACAAGAGTTTGAAGCATGAGCTCCACACCCAGAAGGAAGCCCAGGCTAAAAAGAACATAGACGGATTGTTGAAGGCAACAGAGGTTCAGGCAGGGACAAAGTATAGAGGCAGCACATCAAGCTTAGCATGAGGACATGCTAAGACATTAAGCTTGGGGGAGATGTTGGTACCATTCCATTACCCTCTTTTTCTTCTAAATACATCATCAATTGCCTATCTTTTCCCTCCATAGACCTCTTTACATCCATTGAAATTGATTAGTTAATAGCGTTATAGTTGTTAGTTCGCATTAAAGTTAATTTATGAGTTTTTATGTTAGAAATTAGGATTTTTTAACAAAAAGGTCTCAGGAAGATATCACATCCTGTAAATAGTTTATCATCTGACACATGGCATGATAGGCAAGCCAAAGCAGTGGATAAGGACGAGCTCCTGAATGTACAAGCATGAAGAAAAATCAATTTTACAGCAGATCAAAAGCTCCTACTTATGCGGTCAACACTGGGTCAAACCCCAGCCTTTTTGGTTACAAAGGCAGTAAAATCCATGGTTTCTAAACCGGCTTCATTTTGTCTTTTTGGGAAACCGGTTCATCTTAGAATGACCGAAAATCATTCCACTGTAAAAGCAGGAACAACTGCTTCAATGAATGTGCATTCGACTCAAGATAGGAAGGAGATAAAAACTCTGTATCGTTTTGTTTGCGAACAATGTTATGTTACCTCTGTGTATTGTTTTAAAGGACCGAATTCATATATGTGATTGCAACTCTTAGTGTTTGAATACAATTACGATTTCACTCCAGCATTGTTCATGCGTTAACATTGTCGATTGATTGAGCTCATTCCAGTGTACCATTGAAACGTGGATGGGCCCTGTGTGGATTGGTATATTGTGCCTTTCATTTTCATTGTTTTTAAATTTACATAGAACACATTTCCATTGCTTTTGAATGAATGTCATTTAATATCATTTTCATAGCTCTTGAATTTACATAAAACACATATTGTTAATGTTATCTCCATGCAAATGATTTTGTAAATTTGATTACGATTTCTCACAAGTGGAATCCATGGTGCTTGCTTAAAGATATCATCATTAGATCATTGAATCAGGTCTTGTAAGGGACTTGGTCCAGTGTTATGTTTTAAGGCATTTCCATGAACTCTGTTTGTGCATGTATTTAAAGTTCAGTGTGTTTTTGATTTCTCTATGAGTGGTTCAGTGGTAACTAGACAGAGTTTTGTGCACAACATCCTTGTAAGGGAATTCAAATCTCAGTCTAGCTATACTCTGTATCTCTGAGACAGTTAGATAATCTAGGTAATCTGAGTGTTAAAGTGAGAGGAAACATACCTCAACCTTCTGTAAAGAAGTACTGTCGCCTATCACCACAAGCACTTAGTTAGGAATCCTTTATGCCTATAGATTTTAGGCACACGCCTCGAAGTTTACTTACCCAGGTCGATAATAAATCTAGTCTAATCTACCACCCTAGATTGGCCACTACAGGCTCTAACTCTGATTTTCCACTTTACACAACGAAATTAACGCGAACTTCTGATTAATCCGGAACTCAAAAGAGTTAATCCTGCTTTATAAACCTGTCAAATCCGCTCGTTCAACGCTCCGTTGACTTGCATCGCAAATCGCAATCGGCCCGAAAATCATTGTAAAACTTAACTTATGCACCCTTAGGCCGCATAACTACGAAAGTGTTGGACTTATGCGTAAACCCTTTGTACCTGCACTTTCAAATTGTAAACCTTTTACAATGAAAATATATTATAAAGCATGCTTTTTCTGCCTTCACACAATTTTTGAGGTATACTTTCCTGCTGCTTCATCCTCGTCGTTGATCTACGCTTTTTAGATCGGACGGTCTGTAAAAGTTTCTGGTGGGACATAAGCCTGGAGAATACCCACCCGAAATGGGCGGTTTCCTCTCTCCACCTAACTGCTACGTGTTGAATGCTGAGTGGGATCGGGTGAGCTCTAAATAAAACCATTTACCATTTTTTCTCCTCCCAAAAACCCGCATTATAACTTTAAATCTGCCTTTTCTTCGAATTCAGCTTTAACACTAATTTTTTGTTTACACAACAAAAGCGATGCAAAACACA